>JABJVR010047690.1:0-26881 GCA_025773905.1 Chitala chitala
CCCCCCCCCCCCCCCCCCCCCCCCCCCCCCCCCCCCCCCCCCCCCCCCCCCCCCCCCCCCCCGAGGGCGTTTTTTTATACTAAATTCTATTACCACAGAATTTGACATTCTATATAAAATAAAAATAAAAAACAAAAGTTTTTCTGCCATCATTGTTTTAATTGGGTGATGCTCCCAGGTATGCACAGGGACTATAATGCTGCAGCACTGTCAGCAGGTCAGCAGTGTGCTGCTCTGTCTAAAGGAGCATGTTCCTTACAGGGGTGCTCTAAAGGCTGCAGTAAAACAGATTGAAATTATTAATATCTGAGTGATCTTAAAGACTTGTGCTAACAAAATCTGGTATTGTCCAAGCCTACCCCCTACTCCACCCATCTATGTAATTAAATGCTGTTGCACTGTGAGGCTACCACATTTTCAGGGTGTGTTGACCAACGCAATATGCTTTATTAATCTATTTGACGTTCACTTGTGGAGATCACATACATTTACATGCAGTGATAAAGACAGATGTTTCACGATGATTTCGGTTTCCAGTTTTGACATACACATGGTATCTTGTGTGACCTTCTGTAAAACCTCTACAAGACATTATACATCAAACGAGGTCAAACGAAACATAATCATATTCTCTTCCTCTGTAACTTCTCAATGCTCATAAAATGTAATACATAGAGAATGAAGATGTATTAAAAATGGCCAGAACACAAAAAACCAACAATTTCCTTTAAGACCATCCTCTGAATTATGCACACCCTGAATCAGCCAACACACATAATCAAAACCAAAGAACTTAAAGCTGAAAGGGAAAGAACCAGCAACATTCTGGTTAACAGCTAAGCAGCCAACTTCCATAATAATGTCATATATTTACATATTTTATAATGGTTTACCCTTGACTATAAATCTTTATGGCTAAGTAAATGTCTCAAGGACTACAATTCGTTTGACGCATAAATAACATCAAAACAAGAGAGCAAAAGGGAAACGGGGGGGTGTCATCTGAACCCAAAGGAAACATTATAACAGGAAAGATCTCACAACGAAATCAGTCAAATTTCTATCCATATATAAAAACATTTCAAATACACATTCTTTATAATACCTTTGGTTCAGGACAATCTTTCAGCCCCAGAAAACTGCACATTTCTAGGAGTGGCTTTACTGTTGTACTTTTGAGATAGTGACATTTATCAGAACGACACAGGGACAAGAATTGTCCACATTCCTGTCCCATAATTGTAAAGTCTGTCCCCAATCCAGCCCCCGGGCAATAATCTTGGTAACCACTCTGACCCTATTGTACTTCAAGCTACTACAAATGTGTGGTATTAACTGGTAAAAATCTGAGCTTGAATAGAAGCAGCTGAATATTTTGTCTGTAAATATATCTTACATAAATAAGGCAACATGCTGAAATAACATCCTCAAATCCAAACCTGCACCTACTACAAACAAAGCAGTTTAATGCATTCACTTACCCAATGCCAAACTCAGAAAATAGAAATGAAACATACTTTACATTAAACATATTGTCTGTATTTGCATTTACAGCTTCAAGAACAAAGGTGTGTGTCCCTGCTCTCCTTGGGGTTTTCTGAAGTAGGGGAAACTGTTATTGTGTGGGTAATCCTCTTTAATACTCTTCCCTTGTAAAAAGAAGAGGCAGGGCTTTCACATGCACAAAAGCAGAGTACAGGGGTGGGTTTTGACAGTTAATGTGGTCACACAAATAGAGGGCCACTGTAAATTGAAGGTCACACTGTGTACACACAACATAGCAGGCTGTCCTAAGATTCAAAAAAGCAGTGAACCAAAATGGTGGTGTCCATATGGCTTTGTGAAGCTGCTGAGCCAAAATGGTGGAGTACACATAGGAGTACAGAGTGAATGATCCAAAATGGCAGCTTCAACACAGTCATTGGTAACCAGAGAGATAAAATGGTGGTACCCACATGGATCCCAGTGAACCAGAATGGCTGTGTTTGTACATTAGAAGGATCGAATGGTAGGAATGGCTCTGACACAACTGTTAGAGAAATGTCTATAATACTTGATTAGACTTTGACTACAAACTCACATGAGTGAAAACAAACCGTAATGGCCATATATGTACAGTGTCAAGAGGGGTAGAAGTAAAACTATTATAATTTTACTTTTCTATAGCAGGTCAATTCAAAATGATTTTCTGAAACAAAGCTGCCTTTACATGTTTCACACTTGAACTCAAGACAAGCTATTTATAGTGATTAATAGAACCTGTTGGTATGCTGTTTTCATATTGAAAAAATGCACGATTCAGGAGAACCCAAACCCAGTATAGCTATGACCCTTCTCCAAGTTCTACATAAAGGTACTGATACCCAATAATCTTCATACACTAATGGCATAGTGAACTAATGTTTTTTAAACATATACTCAAATACAACTTGTTAAACCCCTAAAGCACACAAGCACCAACAGCTTTTACATTCCTATAAACACAGTGGCAAACTACTATTATACTCATATAAGAAACACTAGTACTTTAGTAATACACTAACATACTGGCTTAACACAATACCTTTATCTGCTCCCTTTATGCTCCTATAAAGAAAACAAAACTAATTACAATTCGCTGTGAAATCTCAGCACATTTTTTCTGTTTGATTTTACACATTGGTTACTGTTGGTGTACTGAGGACCTTTCCATCGCACCCCCAATCTCCTCCCCCCGATTCAGCGAAATGATCCAAGTAATTTTGAATGTACAGTGGTTACTGTGATTCAGCTGAGACCCATCAATGACACGCTTCCAGAAGCACCTCATCGTTGGCGTTACGCGCGAGCCGGTACGCGTGCGCGAGAGGAGGCGTCTGGAGAGTGATTTCCCCTCCTAACGACTCATTAAAGCACGCCGCACTGTTCGCCACGTGAGAAACAGGGCTGTAAGCAGAAACAGCAGGCACAGCGGAGGGCTAAAGAGAGCACAAAACCCGACAAAACTTCTGCTGTCACCAACAACACTGGCAAAGGCCAACAGCTGATGTAACAAAACTGCATGGGCTGTTAATTACAATCAAATGCCAAAAAAATTCTGAATAGCAGAAGAACACGTCTGTGTATCTGTTTTGTCATTGCACTGGTGATACTCAAGGGTTAAATGTAAACACTGGCATATTGATTCCCCATCGTAATTAACAACATTATAACAATATATCAGCTATCGTGTATAGGAAATTTGAACACCACATGATTGTAGGTATTACCTGCTTACACTTTTGGGTATTTACACAAATAAAGGCCAGGTATCTGGTTCAAGGACAAAACATCTCTAGTGGGATGTGCATCCACGGTTACTTGAATGGATGAGGATGGATGGTGGTGTAGTCTGCAATGGAGGTCCATGTGGAGAGTGAAAATGGAAAAGAGCCTTGTGACTGGTTTCTGCATGTACAAAGTATACATCTACCGAGTCTGTGTTTTACAAGTGAATACATTATTTTACGTTTGTTTGAATGTGAGTAATTTGAAGATCATACTGCTTCACACTATGCATATTTCAACATTTACACTGTGCAGGTCTGTCTCAATGTATGTCAATGTGAGTGCTTGTAAATACTTTACATGTATGAGCATACATCTTTCTGCATATGTGTACAAATGTATGTTTGTACAGGTTCAAGACCACATCCAAACATGCCATGTAGCAACTCTGACCAGCAGTACAGGAGGACAAGATGGTTCCTTTCATCGGGATATGCTTTCAGTAATTACTTATGTTCAATATGATCATGACCAGCTAAGCATCTTTATCCAAGTTATGCCGAGGAACCATACCCCTCATATAATAAGACCCATTTTTCACCATTAGTCAGAGGTGTTGACAGCTCCCGCTGTTGTCACGGCAACATGTCCTACATACACAAACACACACCCACAAATGCATTCACATTTAAGTTTGTGTAACACCTGTGTACAGTACACAGAGACCAAGTCCTAGATGACAAGTGCTCACACAAATCTGCTTATAACTGCACAGGTGTTTAAGTGTGAGTTCAGCTGCCATGTGTTCACTCCTGACCTCTGAGCATTGAGCATTTTCAACACGCCCACTGTTGTTGAGCTTAACATGAAGCTGCATTGTATAAACAAGACATCTTATTCTATAATCTCATCTCTAACTGCTTCTTCACATGTTGCTGGTGTACTTCAAGCACTAGCATGCGTGCCACTTAGGGGTGTGACAGAGGAACAGGTATGTCTTCCTCTGTACTGGTCCTTATGCTGCAGCTGTACAGTAGTCAGGTCTCTCTGGCAGAAAGGATTTAGTCTAAAAGGAAAATGCTGGTAGCAAACAAGGCTTGACCTTAATTGTATTGCTCTGATTTTAAGATAAGATAACCCAAGAACCTACTCTCAGGTCACTTCCCTTGTTAGTAGTAAAAAAAATCTAAACAATTATTCATTACAATGTGCCCAACAGCATAATAATATACCAGAATACTCTACTCTAAATATTACATTATATTATTTATTTTCTATGACTGATCTTATCTACAGTGTCTGAAAAGGACTACAGACTTAAGCACACATAGGTGCTTTTACACCTGCCTTGTTTAGTCCGGTTGAATTGAACTCTTGTTCATTCTTCCTGCTGGTGAGGTTCATTTGGGCAGGTCTGAACACATAAATCGTGCTTGGGTGCAGACCAAAAGAAGCACACAGAGACCTTTTACCTGTGGCGGTTTTGGTCCAGCCCCAAACAAATCCTGGAATGGTTTGTTTGTGGAGTGAACGTGATTCAACCTCGATTTCGACCACCTACAAAGAGTACCAACTACAAAACGTACGTTTAGCCAGGTGCACTTTGCGTGTTGGGATGTGGCAGACCTAACATGAACAGCTGAAACATTTAACACAAGCAGTAAGCAAGACAATGAATCCAGGCCTGTCCTGGACTAGCAAGAAGGTGTGTTGCCTTCTTGATATTTGGGAAGATGAGAAAATCTGTCAGCTCCTACAAACAGCACATAAAAACACTGAAGTGTTCAAAATGTTCAATCAGTGGCTTAAATAGAAGGGGCTTGTACAGTCTGCTGCCGTTTGGGTTCTCCCCCGTTTGTTAAAGATGGCTCAGTCACACTAGCATGAAAGTGCAAATGGTGTTTATTTCAGTGCTCCCTAAAATCATCTGTGGGGACAATGAGGAATGGTGTGCTCACAAAACTGTACAAAACCAAAACACCAACAAACTGAGTACTCCCAGCTAAGAGAAATAACCCTAAATAAATTCCTATTATCATGGCGTAAGTGTCTTTTTCTGGCTATTATGCAAACTGAATGTACATGTATGCAAATTACAGAAAGTGTTTGCACCCCAGCTAGCTGTCCTGCTAACAAAGAGAACTAGCATTTACAAAATATATATTGTGAAACCAAAAATAAATTAAATGTATAAGACACTGAGCGAGTGGTTGCTGCTTATGCATATTGTGTTGTATTGTGCAAATGCCCACGTGACCCGTGGTCCACAACAGAGCCCTCTGTCACAAACGGTTGTGCCATGCAACGCAAGGTACATTACTGGGCCAAAGTGAGGGGTTCAAACTACATGGATGTAATGTTGGCCATATCTGAAGACCCAAGTGCAGCAGGGAGAAAGGAACGAAGGACAACTTCGACCCACTGGAAACAGTCACTAACACAAAACAGTCAAGCCCTGCAGTGGTACTGGATAAGCCTTTGTACCGGTGTGATTGTAAGCACACTGCCTGCCAGTGCAGCCACTAATTTAGTTACATAACAGCAGATGTGAGTGAACACAACTGCAGGAGTGACAGCCGCGGCACGTGCTGGAGAGCCTGCGACTAGAGCCGAAGCAGCCACCTGCAAGCCATAGTACGGAGACATCACATCCTGTCACACCTGAACCCTCCCCATCCAAAAAAAAGATCAGATGGACATCATTTTATGTTGATAACATTTAATCATTTCAATCCAAAATACCAATATAACAACAGTGTCCTGTCTGATGACGTACTTTTTCTGCCCTCAAACCGCTAAAATTTGGATTTTGGTTTAACAAGAGAAATTCCACATTATCAGGACTGGTGTCATATAACTCTAGTGTTGAATTAAATTCCACTGCAATAAGCAAGTTTGCGAAAATCTAATATACAGACAGTCACCAACTATCACCACCGCAATGGCGACTTATGAAAATCTGTACATACAACGAAAACAAAAGAATGAAATTAACTGGGTAAAAATAAATGGCAACACAATACCTCTGAGTGCACGCCAAGCGCAATACAACAGTTGTAGCAGTAGTACGTGGGTATGACCCGGTATGCCAAGTTTAAGTGACAATACGAAACAAAAATTTTTTAAAAACCTAGTATATTGTTATAGTACATTAGCAAGGGATGCCAGCGTACTGAAGCTTCACACATATGTCCTGTTTCACTGTCAGTCACAGTCACAGCAAAGGGATCACTTGGAAAAGGCGCAGTTCCAATGTGTTATTGTACTTCCACGGACATAAAGCTGAACTTCTTTTACATTGAAATATATTTCAAATATATTACATGGAGCATATGTTGTGCTCAAAATATTAAAAAATATTTTTCGATATACGTTTTCTGGGGAAGCAATGGTCTTAATCTAATTCTCACCAGTAGCAGTTAGTGGTACAATATCATACTCTCACACATCTTTCATACATTATCATTACCATTTGATGGTACAGCTTGGTACAGCTTGGTACATAATATATATACCATTTACGACATGCATCATTTCTGATTTATAAGATGGTGGTCAGAACCTAACCCCATTGTAAGTAGGGGACATCTGTACTAAAGAGAACAAGGTCAATAAAAATATTAAACAGGCCTTTGTGGGTAATATATTGCTTGAAACATGGTTTTGCATTGCGCACCCAAAAATATGAAAAAAGAAGCATGTTTTATTCCTTCCTAAGTGTCTGTTATGAGGAAGTGTGTAAAACTGCCTAATCTGTTTCATGCACATTTTATCTCTTCCTGAGTCTCTCTGGTTTGGATCAGGCAGAGCTGCCTTTATGAAAAGCTTCACACAAAGAGTAAACAATACCCAAGGCCTCAGTGTGTACGTCATCGAGGATCAAAAAGGGAAATGGTGGTAGTGTCTGGCACACAGCAGGGAGAGACTCACTCTTTCTTTGAGCTTCACTGTATAAAAGACAAGCAAGCAGGCGTGGAAAAACAGATTGAGGTAAGACATGGAGATGCTTTCATCAGATTTCATAAGCTCATGCTAAATATGGCCGTAGCGTGAACTGAGGTTCCCTTGCATTTTACTGTGGCGCGTTTTACATTTTACTCAGAAAAGCCAGCATCCACAAATGAAGGGAAAACACACATGTGACAGACAAAACCACACTGAAGAGAAAACAGAAAGGCATTTATGGTTTGTAATACATGCAGCATCTTGCTTGGCTGAGCAATTTAAGTAATAATCTACTTACTATTACATTGCAGTAATGTAAAACAGATCAGAAAAGAGAACTGACAGCCATTCTGTCATCCCTGTCCTTCCTCCTCCTGAGGACTGGCTTCAGATGGATAGAAAGATGTGTTTTTATAATCAAAGCATTTCTCCTAATTATATTTTGATAGGAAACCAAAGACACAATAATTAGCGTATGAGCATCCCAAACTAGACTAAGCTGGAAAACGACTCCCTGTGCCTCCCTAAAAAAGGTGATTATGGTGGAGCTCCTGGGACGTGGAGGCATATTAAAATGGGTGTCGCCATATGGAAGCACTCATTATCTACGATGTGCCACGCCAGCCCACACATAACTGTAAATGGATCTAAATGGAAGGCATGAGGTCATCAAACAGCACGGCTTCATAAAGGGGCTTTACCCCCGTGGTGGGATCACAGCTCTGGCACTTCTGCCTCCCGCCTCAGTCCCTTGTCTGCCCCCCTTAACCACAGCTGAGGAGCACCGGTAATTAAAGGCTGGGGAGAGGTGAGGTGCCGAGCGGGGCCGCATGCTGCTCTCTATCTCCATCCATACCTCCCTCCCTGCCTCCCTCCATCCATACCTCCCTCCCTGCCTCCCTCCATCCATACCTCTCTCCTTGCCCATCGCCAACACTGAGATAGAGGTGCACAATTTCTGAGGTTGTCAGACAAATTAGTCGCCATTCATTTTTCAGAAGACCTGAGCCATGGGAGACAGGGACAGAGAGGAACGCACTCTGAACACAATTCTACAAGAAGTAACACATAATGCCACTATTTGTTCATTCATCATTATTTCATTCATAGTTTAACACTGAATAATAATAATAATAATAACAACTGTATTTGATCAGCAGTTTGAGAAATGAATAGATGAATGAATGAATGAATGAATCAGTAGAACTACATGTTGTAATACTGGCTAGTAGTGGGCAGCAGTCATGACAGTGTGAGGTTCCTACAACAGATCTTTAACAGAATGCACAGTAATGCACTGAGGAGTGCAACTGGCTAAATGCAGACAGAGCCCTTCAGTCCCTGCCTGGACAACACTTATTCTACACAACAGGTCACACATATTCCTCACTTAATAATCTGTCACAAAAGGGGAATTTTCTGGATTTAAATCAGGGTTTTAGGCAGCAGTCTCAGATTGGGGGAAATAGTAGAACTGATTACCAAGGGCACCTGGCACGGGGGGGCCGTCCAACAATCCAACAGCCTTAAATGTGGGGACATATACACAAGGTGCTAAGAGGCACCTTGTGTATATGTCTCCACATTTAAGGCTGATATGCAAAGGGTCCAGAATTTGGTGCTACACCCCTGGTTTTAAGAATTAAAGAATATGCTTTAAAACTTACACTGAATACAGATAAACCTAAAAGACAAAATTACAGCATACGGATTACAGGACTGCCTTAAACAGCTTTAAAAAATACAGTTACAAGCATCACCTCTGCACTCTAACCCTTTCAAGGAAAAGTGATAAAAGTGACAGAAAATTACGACCACACACTTAGCAGGACCTTCATATCTGCATGGTCAATCAGTAGATACTTAATTTCAATGACTCTTTAATAGGTAAAATCATTTAGACCAAAGCATTGTTCATTAAATAAATGCTGTCAAAGGCCCAACAGATGTTCCCATCTTGGGACCTAATGCCTGGCAGCACTAGTGAGCCACAGGTGCAGCTCCTCAGCTTGATGACCTCTCATTGATGGGGGGGGGGTATGGGGGTCAGGGGCAGCTCAGACAGTTTATACTGGCGAACAAGAGGCCTGGAGGTGGGCAGATGGTTCTGTTGACATCCATCCAACTCTCCCATTGGGGGGGCAGGCATTACCATAAACTCCTGACAAACCTGCACAACTGGAGCGTATCTGGCTGTCATGGGTGTCGGGCGTGCTGAGTTTGTGGGAAATGTTTAAAAGCACCTTATCCAAACAGCTAAAAAAAGGTAGGGCACAAATGAATAACAAACAGCAATTATTACAGAAAATACATTCTTCCAAAGACATTACTATTTTTTCAGCTATACAAATTTATCAAATGTATTTAAAAATTATATTACAGTGACACGATGGTACAGTCCCTAATAGCATACTTGACATGTTCTGAGATTCTAAAATTCTCAAAATAGTAATCAAACTGTAATAATTTAAAATCTACGAACTTTAATTCTTTAGGCTCAAAGTGCATTTTGTGCATCTAAAATAACATGAATACTGTACCATCAAGGTTCACTGACAAGAATAATATTTACATCGTAAAAAAGGACGACAGAAACAATGTTCAACTGGGGGACTGCAAAATTCATAGTGTTTGAAACCGAAAATAAATCACAGAAATGGACCTATGACCTAACAGCTGTCTTTTGCAAATGGTCATATCATGGCTTTATTTCAGCACAAATTTTAAAGACGGGCAGTGCTCCAGACAGCTGCAGTTGCATTTGCTTCAGAAAACTAAAACTTCTCCAATCTGCACCCCTCCTCATCTGACCACCTTTCTCTGTCGTTCAGCTGTACACTTTCAGTCACAGAAGGTTACAAACCAGTGACCTGGCTCTGCCTCAGGAATATGAATGGTCGTTGCCTTGGAGATAATATTACTTTAACTTCAGATTTTTTCCAAGTGTTTTGGCCCCTATTGCTTTTTTATATAACGGATTGCCGAGTCCCAAAAATATCAAGGGGAAAAAAACACAGAATCAATCAATACCTACTGTAGAATACTGCGTATTCTGAGCAGAGATATAATTGTGCTTGATTTGACACTGGGGAGCCATCGTTTACTCAAGTAAAGCAGGCTGGCACTCAGACTAACTTCTTCAGTGCTGAGCGGGTGTGAGGGCTCTTGTAGGATTCCCACAAGATGGAAAATAGTCATTGCAGGGGGAAAATTGAGACAAATTAGGATTTGCATGATGGCTAATGTCATCAGCTTCAGCGAATAGATTTTCAGCATCTCAGAACCGCAGTTAACTGAACTTTGAGGTGCTATTGAGACTCCCTGAGCCTGCTGATGGTAACAGTGATAATGGTAACAATGGTAATGGTAAAAATGGTAACGGTGGTAATGGTAACAATCGTAACAGTGGTAAGAGTGGTAATGGTAACAGTGGTAATGGTAACAACGGTAAGAGTGGTAATGGTAACAATGGTAACAGTGGTAAGAGTGGTAATGGTAACAATGGTAACAGTGGTAACAGTGGTAATGGTAACAATGGTAAAGGTGAATCCTCTGTTATCTCAAAGGCATGGCATGGCATGTGGCACTAGTAATGTAACCATACAATGATGAATATTGTATGTATCAGAGCTATACACTGAGCCAGCTGCTGTAGTTTGCCAGATAATTACGGATGCTGACATCTATGGCACATTGTCTAGTGCCTCTGAGTTTATTTAAAACTCCTGCATTATAATATAGCAGTACTCCATCATTTTACATTTTCATTCTTGTTTTTTCATCCTTTCCTTATTTCCACAGAACTATCCATATTTGAGTAGCAGATTCTTTAAACTGTCAACAGTAATACAGTGCATAATTAAGATGTTTGTATTCATTTGTTTGTTGTCCGGAAATACGTATTCAGTTCATCGTCATGGCAAAGTGGGAACCAATTCCAGGAAGAGTACGAGGCCAGGTAAGCCATGAAAACAGCAGCAATGCAGGCATGCACATATTTACCACAGCAGTTGCATGTCTGCGAACTGTGGGAGGACAGCGAGACACCCAGAGGACACCTACACAGGACACACAATGTAAACGGGCAGCAGAGGGCTGAAATCTCACACACACACACAACCTGAGCTATGAGTTTTATTACTGTCATATTATAAGTTTCTAGCCAGTGTCCATAAGCCCCCAGCTGAACACGATACTCTGAATGTGTCCATTTACTGCTTTCAATCATGTGTTTTTTGTGCTTTACAAAACGCGAACGTCAAAATTCACAGTATGGTAATTTAATGCTATGACAATATTTCGGGGATGCATTGCATGCTAATTACAGAGAGCCTTCCCCACTTCCCAGGCCCCTACGTTATTGTGTCACAAGATGTCATAATTGCAAATAAAATAATAAATGACATAAATTAATTTTAAGCTCTGAATGCAATTTTAATGGATGCTGTTCAAAGCAATTACTCTGTAATGACGAGATGATTGTTGATCTGTGTGCAAAAATACATCGGCACAGAGGAAGTGGCCCTGCTGGCTTTTCCGGAGGCTACCTGCAGAGCTGCTGCGGCCATGAACAGCCTCCAGTCCCAGTGTGGGGTGGGGACTCAAGCAAGTACAACAGAACCTCTGAAATGAGCTGTTCAAAGCAGAAATATCATGTCAGACAACACCCGCTCTCTCTCTCCCTCCATCCCTGTTCTTATACAGTGCTCAGTTTGCTATAGTGATAACAGCTACTCCTTCCATAAATTATTTTGTTTTACATTTGTTTATGTGTGAGTTTGCCTATGTGTGTGCTTGTGTATTAGCGTGTGGATTTGTTTTGTTTCAGAGAAACTGAATGTGAACATTTGTGCTTCCAGCAAATGCATAACTAGACAATTTGCCCTCAAAACACAAACGCTCTTTCTCCCCCCCCATAAATTCATCTTCTTAAAAAAATAAAGTGACAGCTATGTGTTTTAGTCACCATACACGATTCTTTTCATTTTTGCATTTTTGTCTTGCTTTGTGTTTTGTTTAAATTGAGGTTAGGAGCCATCGGCAACACAGGAATGTAAATCGGTAGGATGTCTTCACAAAGTGTGTGCGCACGTGTATGAGTGGCCGAGTGCATAAGTGTGTTTTTGATTGTATGTGTGTGTGTGTGTGTGTGTGTGTGTGTGTGTGTTTGGCATGTTTGTGAATGGCGTTTAAGTGCACGTTTATGGTGTCTGCATCCTTCTTCTGGTTCTGTCTTAACCACCCCTCCCTCAAGCCACAGGCATCTCATTAGGTTTGAGCAGAACGGAAAGGTAAAGGTGTTACTACAGCAACAGGGAGAGTGACACTGGTATGGAGGGGCTTTGGCACAGTCTTTAAATAAGGGATCTGTGAGAGGACGAGCTAGCATTGTGTCATCGGAGACAAGGTGTATCTTTAATCTTCACACAAAAAAAAAAAACTGAAAAATCAAACAGGTGAGTTGTGAAAATATCTTGGATGCGACTGAAGCTCGCGGACTGTCATGTCACTTTGCCCATGGTACTGCTGTGCCAGAAAAGCAGTTGTATTAATGCAGGTGTGTTAAAGCACTGTGTTGAACTCACACGTTTTGTCTCATCATTGACAGCTTTCATCACACTCCTTGTCAATGGCGCTGACTAAATGCAACTGTGTGTATTGAGTGCAGAAACACAGCTTAGCATTACAGGACCAGCCAAGAGTTGCTGCACAATCTACTGATGCTGATAAATTTATTATTGTCTGCCGGGGTTTATTCATACACAAGTGACGAGTTGGCCGTAAACAATTAAATATTATCTGGAGTTTGCCAAAAGGTCACAGGAACTAGATGATGACTAAAATATACAAACAACACTGACAATCATTTGTATCACATAAAATCATATATAAATATTACTGTTGTTTCATTTTTGTTAGTGTAAATTTTTAATATTAAAAGCATCTTAGTCTCAGAAACTAGCCTCACTCACTTCTGCTCCTAACCCTCACAAATGTGAAGGAGCCACAGTACAGAACTCCATGGTGTTCAATAAATGTATTTATATTTTAAATTATAAATTAATTATAAATGTACTTTTTTCAAATTGTATACTTTTTAAAAATTCCTTTTTCTCATATGAACATTTACTTTCAAAAACCACTGTGTTAATGCAGCATCACCCCAGTCTTCTTTGTTTTTTGAATTTCAATGTTTTCCAGCAGTTGAAAGTTTTTTAAGTCTGTCATGAAGCCAAGGGAGACTGTTCTGAACAGTTCATCTAGTATTTCCCTCTCACCCCAGGAAAGGTGAGAGGACACCTATAGAGAAACAACAAGTAAATGACAAACAAGACAGTGGGGTGCCTAAAAAGATGTCAGTGCCCCCTGCTGTGTGGATGACCTTCCAGCAGGACAACAGCAACAACAAACTACTCCCCAGTGTTCAGGGTCTTTCACTGATAAAGGGTAGACTAATCTTTTACAGAAGTGTTGTCTGACAAATATCTAAAATTATTCACTAAATATCCATATACATTAGCACCAGCATTAAAATCCAAAAGATGAGACGGCAAGCTGTCATTCCTTCTAGCTGTACACAAAACATCTGAAAGCCTGCCCTTTTCAAGGCTAATCACTCCCTGAGGAGCAAAATAGAGGGAGGGAGGGAGGGAGGAAGAGAGTGAGAGAGAGAGAGAGAGAGAGAGAGAGAGAGAGAGAGCAGATTTGACCTACAAAGAACATACACTTTGTGGTTTTTGAGTTTACCTGACATCAGAGGACATGGAGCTACGGGTTCTGTGCAGACACAAAAAAGAACACCTTGAAAACACAATAATATAAATCATTATAGTAATAGCAGTAAAAATAGTAAAAGCTACATGTACACATTAGACATTGGTAAAGTGTATTACTTGTCGGTAGCTATTAGGGAAACGCTCAGCTTGTGGTTTAATAGCGCACACTTACAGGAGTATATCACATGCATATCAAGGCCACATTCAAAAAAGAGTTTTATACCATAATCCTGTTCACATCCCATACAGGGGAAGGATGTGCTCACTAGTCAACCAACACACAAGAAAATATTACACGCACGTCAAGGGCAAGACGATATTATGACCAGACTCACGGACGCGACGAAACATCACATACACACCAATGACACAAGAGAATATCATACAATCATGGTAAATGTGCTCATGATAGGGCATCCAATAGTAATCGAGGGCTCACTCAACAAAAACAAGGTCTATCAGCCAAAAAAGCAGCTTCAGGGTCTAAAAAGATGGAATGTTAAAGAAGCACCCGGTCAATAAGGTGGTGATATGGCCCTGTCGTGAGGTTAGGACCTTACTCTGAGTCCCATCTGTGTGTGTCGTCTCACATCCATCAATCAGTGTAAATCCCAGCTTATCCCCGGCCACAAAAAGCAGCGAGTTTGAAAGCGTCTTCTCAAACTTCAGCACTGGATGTCAAAGGAGGCGCAGAAAAAAGGCTGATTTATGTTAAAATTCATGTTCCTCTGTCGGCAGGGGAGTCCAGGTGAATCAGAGACATGTTGATGGAACAACCATGTGGCGCAGTTGACACATAGTGCCAGAATCAGATGGCACACTTCCTGGTACAGCCAAGCGGCGGGCACTTGTAGAGGCCAAGCCGATTTAGCACGAGTCGAAGGAGGGGTGGGGGTAGCGAGGGTGGAGACACTGGGTGGAACACGGTGCTTCAAAGCACACGACATGTTATACCCCCTCTCCAAGAAAAGAGGGACCTGTCATTGGACGCACGCCCATTGGGACTCACATGTCAGCACAGCATATGGTACCGTGAGTCCCACCAGTAGGACAGGTGACAAGTTAACAGATTGGTTAGCGAGGAGGGGGTGGGGGGTGGAGTTGGGTGGGGGGGGTGTGGAGGTTTACTAAACACTCCCATCTGTTCATGCCTCAGGCTGCACAGTATTCTCTCATGTAGATGAACTTGTAACAGTCCCTTCCATTTAGCCATGATTTATAAGCACTTCAGAACAAAGCAATGGGGCAGGACCTCAGAGCAACGATTTTGTGTGACCAACGCCCTTTGGGACGTATAACTTGGGCCATCACCTTTTTCTTTTTACTAATGACCTTTTCACTTGTGTTTCCTTCAACATGCTCTACAACTTTCTCTGAGTAAACATATTTTGCTTAAGCACATTCATAACTGAGAATGACTTCTAGAAGCAGCAACTTCTGACTGGAAAACAAATGCCTAAACTGCTAGGCTCCTGCACACATCAGTGTATCTTCACTAATATGTCCTTTGGTCTCTGCCATTTTCTCTGGCATTTTCACAGATCCACAACAACAGGTTTGAGGTTATGGGATGTTCTGAGGCTTGGCTCAGGAAGCAGACAGATAAGTGGCAATATGCATAGAATAATCCAAAATATGTCTATGGAGAAAATCAGATGATCAGATTTAGCAAAATGCCACATATGCTCTGAATTCAGATGATTTTAAGAAGCTTTCAATTCAGGTATGGGGGGGAGAAATTCACCCACAGATCTTCATCTGGTAAACTGCGTCACAGAAGGATTACAACCCAAATCCTTGGCCAAGTTGGGGGTTTGGACAGAAGGGTTTTGTTTATGTGCCTCGAAGCAGCAAAACCATCTGTATTTAACTGTAAAACAAGCAAACTGTGGGAGAATACACCCCCCCCTTTCAGTGGGGATTTGGAGGCAAAGCCTCATCACTTTCAGGCTGCCAGGTTATTTCAGAAGTTCCACAGCGACACTCGTATGAGCAAAGAAACCTTTGTCAGGCCTTGAGGGTGTGTTCTGGTGAACAGCTGATGCTCTTAAATGAAGAGTGTGTCAAACATGATTGGGTAAGAATGTAAAAGGGAATGGCATTAATAATTTTAAAACTAAAGTGCCTCCACCGTGCGAATGCTGATAACGTCCCAATTTCACACTGACACGAGGCTCAAACTCCAATAACAGGAAGTGCATCCCCTTCACCAGTGAAACATGCTGCCATTCCTGCCTCTGTTTCTCTGTCTGGAGAGCAGTTTGTAGCTTAGCTGATGAGAATTTAGCTTCCCTCCTGAGCATGTTTATGAGTTTGGGGGTGGGTGCAATCTGGGCTAATTCACTGGAGGCTGGGTAGCTAATCCAGGGCACCAACAATGCTTGTTAAGGGCCCCCTGGGGACTGGCCACCCCTCTCCTAAAGCAACCTCAGTAATCACAGGCCACTGTGCGAAAACCAAGGCACAGTCTCATTTAAGTGATCAGTTGATCAAGCTCTCCTACACCAGAATGCAGACCCAGCAGTGATAGTATCCCATAACTCTCCTTCTGATGGACCCCTGAGAACAGTTATAGCAAGTTAACAGTGGGAAAGAATTGCACAAAGGATTTAGGTCTAACTCTATGTTAAGTTAACTATTCCAACAGGGCACTAAAGATGTGAGAATGTAAAAACAAAACATACCTTTCTCTTTTATAGTACAGCGTCTGGTTTTTATCATAACTGTGTACATATATTCAACAATGAAAGGCTTTGAAAAAGAACACACAGCAGATGTTATTTCACAAATAACAAAGTGTCATGACATTTCAAAGTCTTCTGTAGAATGTACACTTTCACAATTCCACATGGTTTGCTCAGTACCTTTATCACCGTTGTTAAGCCTTTTAAATTACGATCTTGCTGCCTTCTTTGTAGTAAAAAGTACCTTTAAAATTTCATGAGTCAAGGGAAGGATGAGGGTAGCAAGGGTGGAGGGGGAGACACTGTGTATGTATGTGTGTGTGTGTGTGTGTGTGTGTGTGTACATATATGATATCTGTGAAGATATACGCAAATGCGTCCATGTATCCATATGAGCAAGTATGCACAGTGATGTCTTATAAAACACAAAACTGGCATCACTGAAGTTGATGCAAATCCAGTGGTGCAAAATCCAATGCACCATTTTAGTCACCAGCAGGAGTTCAATTTAGCAGAACGGGTTTTGATTTATCTCCATCCGCAGATGTGGGCCACAGTGGCATCTCTGGGTCAAGTGAGACAACACAGGAAATTAGGTCAGGGCCATCCCTGCCTCCCAGGTCAGATATCGTATGTGACACTGTACCCCCCAGCCCTGTCTGTCACTCCACTATGGCTTAGGCCAAGAATTCCACCATCTTTATTTTCCCTGGAATTCACAAAACTCCAGTTTTAGTATGACAAACTACTTTTTCAAAATGAAAAGCTAAGCAACACCAAATGTTCCTCAAGCATTTTTGTTCAGTATTTAAAATCTGTTTCAGTTCTTAATTTCACTTCAGACATACACTATACTCAAAGTTGTATACTTAGAATAAATCCTGAAAATGTGTGTGCTAGTGTAGAAGCATGTGTGGATCTATGGGTGGGGGCCATATGGGCACTGGCCCCAGCTGAAATCCAATCGGCCCCTATAGTGCCCTCTTCCTGTGGGTCAAAAGTCAATTCAGAAAAGGACTGCATGTCAATGTAAGACATATGTCTAACTCCTCTATGTTGAATGTGGCCCGTTTTTGACCAGCCAAATTACAAAATCTGCCCATGTAAAAATGCAAGGAATGAATATTTAAGCTTGTCTCGATTTACAATAACAAACGAGCTCTCTTTGACCATGTTAAGGCCAGTGTAGTGTATTTACTGTGGTTAAGTGTGTCAGTAAAGACACTGGGTTTTAGGGTGCTGTCCACTTTGATTTCTTTTTTCCCTCCTCATCCTAATGACAGTGCTGCTGCGCTCACCGAAGCTCTGTATGCCACAGGATTACCGCGCACTAGCCAAACCCGTGTGGACAAGGGTCCATGTAATTACTCCAGAATGCTGTCGCAATGAGACTTCTGGACATGATCGATTTCCCTGTCGGGTTGTGAGACCAGGGCACCGCTGCCTGCTGGTACGTGCAAAGCTCCTCCTTCCAATCCCTGAACCACTGAGCCCCCCCAGCCCCCACAGTGACCACGTTAGGCCTGCGCCGCTACGTCGGGGCCACACGCTTCCCAGGGGATTCATTAGCAAGCAGAAGTTCCCAGGGAGGCGAAATTAAACACTTACGTACATGCACAGTCTGAAGGAGGCTGTGGCCAGCCGATGCTTCCTTCCTCCCGTTTACTTAGCAGCAGTCGTCAATACATTTAACTGCGAGTTTGCTGGGATTTGCTGTGGATAAAAGCATCGTCGATGCGAATTCATTGTTGCATGCCAGATGGATATTCCTTGCCCAATTCAACCACTGCTGCTGGCCCGCACAGAGTACTGTTACTCCTAATAATACACATATTATTTATAGAGTTCATTTAGGATATTTCTGTGTTGAGTAGGTGCCTCGTGTAGGGTACACCTGCCGCACACCTCCTGTAGACCTTTAATAGGCTCCAGCACCCCTGCAGACCTCACCTTAACAAGTGGTTTTAAAATGAATGAATGAATAAACGATGGATATTTTACTGCTGCAGGTTTTTTTTATTTCATCAAACAAAACAACCTATTATTCTAGTCCTTTTTCAGTTTAAATATTGCTAAATGTTGGTAAAATGGTATTAAATTATAATATTTTGTTAATTCAGATCTGGTAGATGTGCAATCATTGTGGTTTCTTTAATTTACTGACACGTTTGTATAGTAGATTGTGCTTAAAAACGGCAGGTTTGGGTGTGTTGGAAAATTTTTGGTAACTCCGGTTTCCCCAAATGATGGGTTTGTTGACTGCTGGAAAATAAATTTTGACCACTTCACCACTTTGACCTATTTAATGTAATGTAAAATTTTCTATAATTAATGTTGCAAGTCTCTTGAAAAATGTTGTTTATTTAGCATAATAAAAAGTGCGTTTTTGCATGTAATCCTAAAGGGTGCTCTGGAGTGCTTTTAAGGGTAGAATTTGAAGATGTGTTCAGCTACCCACAGATATCACCTTACTCATGACCTCAACCGAAACACTCGAGGGCGCCACATTTGCATCATGCAACCCTGTACACAAAAGATGGAGGCATTTATTCCATCAATACAATATCATATATTTTTTGTTGTTACCACACTAGCTAATATTCATATAACTTTTATGTTTCTTTTTCTAAGAGTGAAATGACTTTTTCTTCTCTTGGGATTTAAACCAAAAATATACTGGCTATCCATTTCAAGGAAAAGGGTCAGCAGTCTTTTTCCTGGTGTCCACACACTGACCTCCAAGTAATCCTTGAAAATAATAAATAAAATATTGTAAAAATGCTCTTCTCCAGGACAATGTAGCCAGTAAACACGTGAGCATAAGGACAAGGAACGGTCCTTTAACACAGAACACTCCAATGATGTACAGCAGCTAACATATGATGACTTCAAGCTTAAAACATAGAGATGACCTTTTACTGCGACTCAGAAAAAATACATAAGTAGGAATTTCCAGTTTAAGAGTTCAGCTGTTTAAGGCCATTTCCTTAACTTACACCTTCACATCTATTGCACGCTTAGATAATTACCATTTCTATTCCTGCAGACATTCTGTGTTCCCTGTGGCCCCAGCATCTCACCTCAACCCCAAGACCACCAGTTTCTCCATCCACAATATCCAGATAAGGGGTCAACAACCATCCCTAATGGTCAGGCCTGATCCTTGTAGCAAAGTCCTAGCCGAAGACATGCCAACGTCAGACAGTGTACACGCTACCAATGTTGCTAAAACAAAATTTCAGTTGTATTTAATAATGCAAGTAATGTATGTATCCATTATGTAGGAAACCATCAGCATAATGACTAAAATACTAGATGGGCCAAACACCACTGGCCACAGCAGCTGCCATGAGAACAGAGCTTGCAAGGAAAGTGTTACTGGTGTTCAGGGTGGGGCAGGTGATTGACTGAAGAGAAGCTAAAGCATTAGATAAAGCATGTGTAAGTGTCTGTGTGTGTCTGCAAGCATGTGTGTTTGCATATATCTGTGTGTGTCCGTGTGTGTGCCTTTGTGCGTGTGTGTGTGTGTGTGTGTATATTTGAAGGCTGCACCACCTGCCTATGTTTGTATGCCTTCCCTACACACACAATGACGCTCTCACTGGGCCCTGAGGCTCACATGCCAACGACTGTTTGCTTTCCATCTTTTCCGCTTTTCATCAGTAAAGCTGAGCACCTGCTGACCCCAACTTCTGGCCCTCCCTCACATTATTCCTTTCACAATAACGTGGAATGAAATGCATCTAAAACCCCGGGATCATAAAAGCGTCTGTAACAACAATCAAGCAGCACAGTTTTCTTCCATTGTTAAATTATTTTTCAAATTATTGCCAATACAGTATTCTATGTGAGAATTTGTAATAGTTCACACACATACTGTACATGTAAAAATAATACAATTTTCTTTTCAATACATACTTAGCCTGTAAGTCAGTTAGGGTGACCCTGAAGCAAAGTAATTCACAATGGGTATTAAACAGCCAGGACACCAATTAAATAATTGCAATAAACTTCAAAAAATGGAACCACTTGCTAATTTAATACATGAATTGGACGGATGTCTGCACAACCTTGCTGATATTTTTAAGTCGAGACATCTTGAAAGGCATAAGTTTACATGTAAAAAACAGCTATTTAAAAATTTAATGTTTAGAGGTTCGGTGAGGTTTGTTGAGGTGCGGTGTTCAAGTTAAAAGAGAATTTATATCAGAACACAGTGACATTGTGTGACTGCCACGCAGCTTATGGCCCAGTCCCTAGAAAATAGGGGTGGATGTAGTTAGCTACCCAGTGCTAATAATGCAGAACCAAAGGTGCTCCCAGGCAGGAAGTGAGCCTGCGCGAATCGCCATGACTGCAGAACATGGCCTCCTGCTGCAACCATTGATGAATTACATGCTCCCGCTTTCCCTTGAGTAACTAAAACTGACGCATACATGTGCATGCGTGTGCACACGTGCACAATCTGCACACGCGCACACACACACGCAAAACTTCATCCGCGTACACGAGATGCACTGCTTGCATGCCCACGTATGCCCTCACACACGGCTTGTTCCCTGACATAAAAGCGCCCCAGACTGCATTTTTTGCTGCGTTGAAGAATCAGCTCATCTGTCTTCATCAGCCGCATGGTGGAAACGTCATGCGCGACCTGTCAAGGGGCAGGGTGTCGCGATGGGGGGAGGGGGGTGAGATTCCTCATATCTGCAGTCCTAGCACTCCCGGTGATATCTTTGGTGCATTCAGTGTTCCTCGTACAGTAGCGTTTCAGCGTGTGAGAGGACGTTCAGGCAGTAAAAAACACTGATACTCTGCTCTCACCCAGTAATCTAGTAACTGGTCCATAAGCACATAAGGGTAGTTCTCTGCCTGAAAGGCTGAAATGTCTGTGTCATGTCGATGTGTCTTTGTAAGCTTATGAACACACTGAAGCCAAGTCAAGGACACAAAACATGCCTTTCAGCAATAACATGGTTTATCCTTCCTTGCCTCAATAATGGGCCCATCCTTCAGCAAAGAACATGTTCACCTCCCCAACAGACTGCAGTTCTTAAGGTATCCGTTACATTCCAACAGTATGCTGCTGTGCATTATTTAAACTGGCATTTGTGTAAGACAGTTTAGTCATTAACAAATGTGAGTTCCTCTTTGAGGCTGGATGGGGGCAGGGCACTAGCCTCATACCAATTCCTACCCTTCAAAGACATGACCTGTATCATCCCGCCTTGACAAATATCACAAACTCACCAATATTGAAAGGTCTGTTTAAAAACGACTTAACTAAAAAGCAGCAAAGAGAAATGATAAAAAGATTCTGTACTTAATAAGTTTATTCAAATGCGGACTCATGTAACACCACACTTATTGGTTAAAACCTTGAGGTAAAAACAGTTCAGCAGTTCCCTGTAAAATTCTCCACTCTGTAAAAATAGGGCAGGCTTTTCTGGAACATTCTCCATTCTGACTTTGTTGCATTGATTTGATCAAGGACACATTTTACACACTATTCCTTTCTTCTCTGCTCGCTCTGTCCCTTTTTTAGGTTTTGGGGCAGCTAGGTACCATACCAAACGTGGCAACTACCAAGCTTTCATGCCATCACATATTATTATTCTCTGTACATGTTTGAAATAAGACAATTAATTTTCCCTGCTGCTTAACGGACAGAAACAGGGCAGGACC
This sequence comes from Chitala chitala, assembly GCA_025773905.1. NCBI lineage: Eukaryota > Metazoa > Chordata > Actinopteri > Osteoglossiformes > Notopteridae > Chitala > Chitala chitala. The sequence goes on from JABJVR010047690.1 coordinate 22,337, forward strand.
TGAAGAAGCACCCACCCTGCTGACTTCTTCCCAGGAGACTAAATGTAGTGATGGGTCCATCAAAGGTTCTTATTCCAAAAAAAGAATTCCCTTGGGTCACAGGAACATGAACAATAAAATGAGCACCAAGCAGAAGTCTATGGAGATAAGATGTACATTTTTGGGTGCATTTTCAGTTGGAACGGTAATAAAAACTTGCACAAGTTCTTTAATAAAACATGTATAAACTGGCTATTCATTCTCCACTGCCCACTAAACAGCACCCACATCGGTCTGAAAAATGTTAAGATAAAAACAAAGCGGGTCTATACAGTTAAAATTAATTTTAAATAGTACTAAGAAATTATTTCATATCTTTACACTTTTTTGACACTCAGACCTTGTCTGAGATACAAACTACATCTTCTTCTTCTTCTTCTAATTATTATTATTATTATTATTATTATTATTATTATTAATGAACAATTAGTAGCATTAATGAATAATTGATGAACCCAAATTATCATAAAACAGATATGAATGAAGAGTTTCTCAGGTGAGATAATGAAATGAGTTTAAAATTGTCCTTTCCTAAGAAGCTAGATGCTATTTTGAGAATTGAAACAGTGGATTAGCCTGGATTATGCAAAAACAGCCCAAAGCAGGAGTATGGCATGTCTTTGTCTTCAGAGCTGTGCCCATGTAAGACACCATGGTGTCATATCAGTGTCCGCAGCTGCTGAGCGTAACGAAGGGATTATACCATTCAAGACACCATCCAGTACAACAGCAAGCATGCAGGTAGTGTGACTCCTGAAACAAACAGCCGCATACACACAGTTTGTATGTGCAAATGTGTGCTTATGTGTTGTTCTCCTGTCACTGCAGTGCTCCGCATCAGATGAGAGGGGGAAACTGAACTGTCTGGAAGTGCTGTATTCAACTGGTTTACACCTGACATAGTTCCACAAACCTTTTAACCCAGTGGAATACTTGTTAGCACGCTGACTCTTTAAAAAGAAAGACATTCTCAACGTTAATTCCTGTACTATCTGAAAATGCAGAAACTTTATTTACAGTGTCCCACTCAGCAGTATTAACACTGAGGAAGAGGCAGCCTTTTTGCACTGAAATCACATTTGTGACAGATTAGTATACGTAAATGCTGAAAGCCTAGCAAGTTGTGAAATTAAAAAGTAAGGTGTTCAATATTTAAACTGCAACTTATTAACACCGAAAGGAGGGTTTGTGAGCTGTCCTTTATTAACAATGCACGGAGCAAATAAAACGGTTAACTGTCCACATGTAGATAATAGCAGTGTGGTAAATGGTCAGTCAAAGAGAACTTTAATCTCCCGATAATAAGCACTTAAACAAATATCGTTTAAATTCCAAAAACACTCAAGGAAAAATAATCCATTTTTTTCAGACATTCAGTTGCTAATTCCATGTCAGTTTTTGGCCAAACAGCAGACCTAGAAGACAAGGCGAGAAGAACACGGGTCTCTTATGGGCAGAAAAGCCTCAGTGCCAGCATGAACATCTGTGCTACAGAAAACCGTCCTCAGCAGGGTGAATGGCAGGACAACAGTGTTTACATCATGACACAGTTTTCGCCTGGCTAAGTGTGCATCCACACAGTGCTGGAATCGTAGCCCTTTCTTAATTACAATCGTCCCTGTGAACTGACATTACTGGGTTTGTGAGAAAAATGGTGCAAATTCAAAACCAAAAAATGGGGGGGGGTGGCACTGACAAAAATTCAATTCAATAAAACCCCCAAATGCAAGACTCTGATGGCTCAATAGGTAGAACAACACACCGAGCTGCGGAAGGATCCTGGGTTGAATCCCAGCCCAGCCACCATGTGTTCTTGAACAAGACACTCAGTGCTAGCTCATTGCATCATTGTATATGAAATGCTGTAAATCACTTTGGATAAAAGCATCAACTAAATCACTAAATGCAAATGACTATGTAAACATGAACCATGTGTATGTTGTTATGAATGTATCACATATGGTGCTGTATGACCTGATACATTCCTGAAGCTCAGAATCCATCAGGCAAGTGTGAAGAAGGATTACTTTCCTCACCACAAGGAGTGTCCCAGCAGTTAGTAGCAGTCTGTGATTATACCGATTGAGTAAGCACTAAAAGAACATAAAAGTTAAAATGTTAAAAAAGCAAAAATGTTACTAATCTAAAAAGCAATAAATGCTAAACAGATGTACTAGCCCTTATACACAATAATGTAAAATTTATTAGAGTTTTCCTCTGAGAAGCATACCCCACAAGATGGTTACTGTCCACCATCATTTGAGGGTGAATTGACACACTGATTGGTAGCGTCTGGAGCCCATGTTAGAGACGTGTGTCTCATCTCCACTTGGTGTATGCGCAATCCTATGTTACTGTAACCCAAAGAACACACGAAGAGAAAAACCACAGATTTTTTTTTTTCATTGTGCCTCCATCCATGTTCACATCTTACTTGATATGGATTTATGATGATTTGCGTTTCGTTTGACAGCAGAATTTTGTTGCATTTATTTCAAAGTATTCATCAGGAATTTTGTCGCCAGCCTTTTCAAGCTGTATGTCTTGTCTTAAGCGCAGCAGTCACTAGATACTTGCAAGTGTGGCCGTTTCAGTGTGGACACCTGTGGAACGCTGGTGGAACATCATAATCAGAATTATGAGGTTGGTTCTTTAAAGGTATTAGACTTGGATGGTCAACCTTGGAACTTACAGACCGATCTGGGGCAGAAAGGTCTAAATATTGTAGGCTGATGTTACAAGCCATAAAGATGGGAGAGGGATGTGTACAGTGTAACCAGCGGAAATGCCTAAATGGACTGATTCTCATCAACACACTCAGCAGCCTGCCTGAACCGGAAAGGGCAGCGCCTACAACCACCTGCTTGAGAGTGTTTATTACGTGATCTGTAGGTGACCCATTTACAAGTGCGATTCGCCTTGGAGGGGAAAAAAAAGGCAACAATTACTCTTGCCCTAGGAGGCATGTGGAACCTAACCATGTTTCCACGGCAACAAAAAGTAGAGTTGAAAGCAACAGAAAAATCAATCTAGATTTTCCTTTTCTTTCTCCTTTTCATTTCACAGCAGTTGTAAAGATGAGCCTCTGATCTTAGAAAAACATTAACCCTTACTTTGCTGTGCCAAGAAAGATTAAATTATTTGTTGGATATTTAATATTAAAAATGACTGTGGGATCAGGACAGTTGTAACGACAGTAATGTTGTTTTGTAATGGGAAGGTTTAGTTCATTACACCTCTATAATTCTGGGGGCTATAAAAATTAAATGGTTCTACTCTCACAATTTTTGTGAGCGACTGAAATCACACTCTCACATAGACACATGCACAGACGCACAATGAATTACTTGAGGACATTTTTAAGTTGTTGTCAACATTGAGGCCCTGTGTGATTTTTTTTCCCCTGAAACAATGCACATTCATCAGTAGCTCTGTCTCTGTCTAAAGGCGCTGCAACAGCTGCACGCAGCTGATAAGAACATGCAGCTGCAGGGCCCTCTCTGATTGGAGGAGTGAACTCCCACGCAGACGTCAAGGCTGCCAGCTGCACCACCGGCTGCAAAAAGGTCGTATTTGATTCCTCACATTGCTGTATGGCATTAAAATGTATGGCTCTGTGGATATTACACCAACCAGACACACATACACACACACACATACACACACACACACACACACACACACACAAAATGGGAACCAAAGTCAAACCCAGCCTGAACATTAAAATGCTAATTAATTTTTATTAAAAATAAATTAGAGCACCGTTTATACTCAGACAAGCTCTAGACTCACTATGACCCTGAATGGAATAAGTGATCTAATTATTAAAATTTATGAATAAAACACAAAAATTTCTTGAGTCAGCTGTGAAAACCCATTGCAACGTTATAACACCACAAATATCTGACACCACAAATAAGCTTCTAGAAGTTTCCAATGTTGCAAAAAGTCACGTTGGAAAACTGGGAAAAGCACTTATTTATTTAACACCTAATCACATTTCTATATGATGTGCTAAGCATAATTTTGATTACAGGGACTGAAAGTGCTTTATCTCACATTTTCAGCAGAGTAACAACAGAGCACCATAGTCATTACTGTAATACTGTCATTACTGTAATTATTGTAATGTGATGCTAAAACAAGTAAAATGTCAACTTCCTCCACAGCAGCACAATGTTATGTTCAAATTTGTGTTAATACTAGCAGCTAATACAAATTGGGTTTTTTTGTGCTGAGCGTATGGCATATTTTCTAAGCAGGCCATGAATATTGCTCTGTATACGTAACTTGTAACACAAATCATTGGCATGGTGTATAATTTACAATGGCTCGCTATAAATCAGGGCTAAGATGGTGGAGAGCTGTCCTCTACCAGAGGTCATCCAGCACTTTAGAGGCCGTTATCCATGACTTCCATCACTCCGAGCCCCCGCCCCCCCCCACCCCCCCAAAACAAACCCAACCCAAATTGCCCCCACAACAAATAAAAACCAATTGGAGACA
>JABJVR010047691.1:7406-26875 GCA_025773905.1 Chitala chitala
GGGGTTACCTGGTGACAGTACCAAACAGAGAGGTGGGCGGTCCCTGTGTGGGGTTACCTGGTGACAGTACCAAACAGGGAGGTGGGGTTACCTGGTGACAGTACCAAACAGGGAGGTGGGGTTACCTGGTGACAGTGCCAAACAGGGAGGTGGGGTTACCTGGTGACAGTGCCATTGGGTGATTTCAGTTGGGGCTGCACACTTCAGCTGCTCAGTGAAACGGGGCAGACTCGTCATTAATGACTTCATAGTATGTGTGCTGAAGTGCCATCCGGAATGATGAATGGGGCAAATGGTCATGTTAATAAAACGCAGATTTGAGCGTTTTCCGTCCATTCTGTTCACAGTAAGGGCAATGACGTTCCAGGGGAGTGACTCACGTCTGTCTTGCAGCACAGCCTGACTGTTTCAGTTGAGAACATGATCGGTTGGCTTCCCTGAGATGCAGGCTCTTCACGACTTTGGTGTGAATGTTATGAAAGTGATGACTCTGGGCCACCAAGCAGCTCTTCTGTCATGGAAACTCTCTTTTCCTTACAGCCACTTACGGTCCCTCATTTCAAAAGAATTGGGCAAAGATCAATTTAAAAAAACAACTACCCCTTTCATATGTGGACGTCAGTTATGACTTCATACTGATACATTTCCTTCTTGTCTGATGTACAAAAAGAACATAATTGTGTGTGTGCGTGTGTGTTGTTACACAGACGTAATCAACGGATGAGCTGAGTGTGCCTGTAATATGTAATATTAGTGGAAGGGCTGTGACTCTGCACCTTCCCAAGCATTAGATTTTACACAAACTACTCCATAAACATGCTTAAAAACTGTCACTCAGATAAGCACAACTCCAAAACAAAAAAAAAAAAAAAAAAAAATTTTAATAAACAACAGATTTTTGTCCTCCCTTCGCTTCTCCAAGACGGTTTTTGAAAGGACAGATGGGGGAATTAGATCCCAGTATTGTGCTATAATTGTTAAAAACTGTTGTTGGCGCTGGTTTGTGGAGCTGCGGACAGTGCGGAAAAGCCGCGTTATTGGGAAAGTGTGTCCTCAGGCAGAGTCGCTGTGCTTCATGCGCTTCCTGGTAAACAGTTGGCATGCAGGGCTGCGAGCACAGCAGTAATGAATATATACTTATGGGTTTGGATCTTGTTTTCCTTTTGTGTCCTGTTATCCATTTCTGTCCCCCCTGCTTTACCTAAGAGCCCCCAGGCCCATCTTTGTCCCGGCCGTTTTGTTGTCCCAGAGGCCTGAAAAACATGACTGGGACACACACACACACTCCTGGAAACAGCTCCACTGTACGTCATTGCAGCACTGTTCTGTCTCATGGTCTTTCAGTTTTTGGTTAGACAGTCAGTCATCAGGTTAAATAAATTAGTTCATGAAGGTCAGCAAAAACTGCATGACATCTTACAGATGCTGAATGATTGTCACGTTGCGTGTCTGTGCCAATTACCCAATTCTAGCCAATCACTGACGACTGTTACTGAAGCCACAGTGTTCATGTGATCAGGAAGAGTTTCACCTTACAGACAGCACACTTTGGAGCAATTATAATGCAAGTGTATTTTCCGTAACACGATGGCTTCATTTTTATGTCCAATCCTCCAAATTTATACCAAAAGGAATTTAATTCATGTATCGTTCTAAATAAAACTCTGGCTGTGAAAGTTTCATTTTACCAGTGTATCTCCAGTGCACCTCAACAACTCTTGGTGTGTAGGAATACTGTAGCATGAACAAACTGTTACAAATCTACAATGTTGCCTGAATTTTTCATGAAAAGGATCGATTGAAACATGTTGAAAGGAAATGTGGCGCACAGCAACATGACAAAAGAAAAGAATGACTTCCATGCCAGGACACACCTGGGCATTTCACCACCGTGGCTTTAATTGTCTGTGTTGGAAAACAAAACCGTTTACTTCTGCCACTAGAAACCTTCTGAGCTGTTTTCTAGCTGTCATTCTGTTGATTTTGAGGAACTGAAGCGCTCTTTCATTAATCTGGACATTAAAGTGTGGTACTATGACATGTGAAGGAGAGACAGCAGGTGGAGGTGGTGCTGGACACCGCAGTGAAGCGCAGGTCTGTGGGAACGAGCTCTCTGTCTCCATTCTCCCTCCCTGGGTACCGGCGCTGACCCAAACAGGAGAGCCAGGTTAAGGCTTTTTAGAATAAGCCAGTGAGCAGCAGGGTTCTGGAGAAAGCTGGACACCATATTCCAGAACCATGGCAGTGTGGAGCTCAAGTAAGAGTAGCTAGAACGACTCACGGCAGTGTGGGGGTGGAGTAAGAGTAGTTAGAATGACCCACGGCAGTGTGGGGGTGGAGTAAGAGTAGCTAGAACGACCCACGGCAGTGTGGGGGCGGAGTAAGAGTAGTTAGAATGACCCACAGCAGTGTGGGGCTGGAGTAAGAGTAGTTAGAGCGACCCACGGCAGTGTGGGGCTGGAGTAAGAGTAGTTAGAGCGACCCACGGCAGTGTGGGGCTGGAGTAAGAGTAGTTAGAACAACGCTCCGTGACCAACATCTCAGCAGTTCTCTTAGTGTGGAGTAGCACTGATGGCTAATTTATAAGTGAATTTTAAAAACGGCAAAGCAAAACATCACTTTCTCATGCAGCTAACTGGAAAACCTCAGTTAAGATCATGAGATTGTGTTTGGCAAAACCTTGAGGAGATGGAGTCACCTGAGTAAGCCAGCAAGGCTTTGCTCGTGTTCCTAATGCCCTTACGGCTCGGGCAGGGACTCAGCTACCTGCCGGAGACGGCTGGTGTGATGCCCAATTAGGGCAGAGCGGAAAACCTGCATGGCGACCACGACTTGGGTGAGATGGGTGTGGGGCAGGTGCTCACCATGTCTCTCCTGTCAGCTCCTCCGTGAGAAGATGTGAGAAGACCTGCTGGGTTGAGAGCAGGCTTAGCTGTTAGTCCCTCCTGCTACCGCTGCGGCTCCACTTCTGAGAAGCCATTGAAGTGTCTGGCGACGAGACAGTGGAGGCAGCCACGTGTAAACAGCACCTGTCATCTCACTAACTCATTGTGCAGAGAGAAGCAGCTCTTTATGATAATTTGTGTTGCCTGCCAACCTCAGAAGGAGGCGGAAAAAAGAACGCAGTTTGTAGGAGTTCACAAAGTTACCGTGGGCTTATCAATTATTTATAACAAAGTTTCTTCAAGTGGCAAGCACAAAAGTAATACAGTGTGTGTGAAACGCCACAGCTGCTGATACGGTGTCCTCCCTTGGACGTGCCTGGAGCTGTACTGCTCCCAGTAAAAGCTTGTGAGACCTTTTTAAATTTTAAACGTTCTTGACAAGTACAGACAATGGCATGATGCTATGTGAACATTGTTATTAACGTTATCTGTAATAACACTGGAAGTTGAATCATTTGAAACATACAGTCCAGCTGGGGCCTTTTCTCAATACAACAACAATTATCTCAAAATATGTCTGCTACCTCCTTCATGTGAAATATGTCTTGGCCTATATAAATGTACATTTCTTTACACTGTAGGATGCATAATTTTGTTTGGTGCAGTCTCTGTAGAAGGTGTAGGTGAGAGTGTCTGATCACCTTGTGTGTGAATTTTCACACTCATTCATACAGTCTGCAATAGAGTGGGTTTCAACACCCCATTAGGGCAGCTGTGTGAGGACGTTTAAACGCCCCGTTAGGACAGCTGCCTGAGGACGTTTTAACGCCCCGTTAGGACAGCTGCGTGAGGACGTTTTAACGCCCCGTTAGGACAACTGCGTGAGGACGTTTTAACGCCCCGTTAGGGCAGCTGCGTGAGGACGTTTTAACGCCCCGTTAGGACAGCTGCCTGAGGACGTTTTAACGCCCTGTTAGGGCAGCTGCGTGAGGACGTTTTAACGCCCCGTTAGGACAGCTGCGTGAGGACGTTTTAACGCCCCGTTAGGGCAGCTGCGTGAGGACCTTTTAACGCCCCGTTAGGGCAGCTGCCTGAGGACGTTTTAACGCCCCGTTAGGGCAGCTGCGTGAGGACGTTTTAACGCCCCGTTAGGGCAGCTGTCTGAGGACGTTTTAACGCCCCGTTAGGGCAGCAGCTTCTGTTCAGGATGATGAAGATGATGACGATGCTCACGTGCCTCGACTCTCTGACCTCATTTTGTTCGATTTCTCGCTTCCATGGTGGCACCGGTGGGTGCGGGGCTAGTGGGGTACGGACGCCGTCCTGGTCCACACAGGGCCGCTCTGTGGATTGACACGAGAGCGTCTCGTGAGGTCTGGAATGGGTCAGGCTGCAGCTCTGAGGAGTGTTGCTCCCTGACAAAGTCATACGAAATCGGTAATGAGCGCAAGTGAGGCAGGACTGCAACCCCGCCTTCTCTGGTGGCTTCTCAGCCATCGTAACTCCCTCAGTGGTGGATTCTCTAATGATGTGCTTATTGAGCATCCCAGGAACTGGTCACATGACTGTATAACAGACCTCTATGAAACTAAAATACATTACCCTAACAGTCTTGCTTCTGGTACATTAAACATAAATAAATACGTTTTTGTTTATAACTACTGGTAAACACAAAATTAGATTTTTTTTAACACAAAATAATAATAAAATACAGAGAGGTTTTTGTAATTTTTTTATACATCAGGAAATAAACTATAATTAAAAAAAAAAAGATTCCATGTTTTCAAATGCGTTATAGAAGTATATTGGCATACAGTGTGTGGGTGTCTAATGAGAGTCTTCCACATAAACATCTCCCACGCTTCCTAAGTTTAGGAAACCCGTGCATCTTAAGGTTCTGTTTCACAGAAGACATTGCATTTTCTAAGACCTGTGTGTCTGAAAAGCTGTGCATATATTTCTGTATGACTGAAACCTTTGGTGCTCGCTGGCATTTCTCGCTTTGACGCAGTCTTGCATATTTGGGCCCTGCTGTAGCTCTGAAACTCTCCTGACACCTCTAGCAAATCTGTCCAGCTGGAAGGTGTTTGGGTTACGTTTTGGTTCCGGTCGCTATGCGTGATGTTCAGGAATTTCACTTGTGTGTATGTGTGTGTGTGTGTGTGTGTGTACAGTCTTACTCAAGAGAAGGACATGGTTTCCTGCTGGTTATAAATCCAATGTGAAGGGGCCAGGGGCCAGGTTAGTCTGGCCCCCAGGAAACGATGGGGATGGCTGATGGGGCACTGCAGTACGTCCTCGCTGAGACAGCACGGGAACTCTGTGGTCTTTGAAGTGTCACAAAAAGATGGGTGTGCACTTCAGTCCCAGAATAGGCCCAGATACTTTGAGAGAACTGGACTTATGTACTTCACTGAAACTTTTTGGATCATTTCAGCTTGTAAATGATCAAGTGAAATAGTGTTTGAACTTGCATTCAGTGATGATCAGTTTGCAGCCAGGTGTTGTGTGAAGATCGAAGACCAGTGGATCGCAACCCAAACATTTAAAAGAACAACTTCATTGATCATCTGTCTTTGTTTGAAATGAACCACAGTTATGCATTAATTTGGATAAAATCACAACTGAAATGTACTCTCCAATCTAGGCTGAACATAAAGGTCGCACATCAGGACGTTCATGCTGAGCTGAGGATGGTGATACGAGATGTGAATCTTCTCGTCAGACTCATTCTGTGAGCTCCTTGAATGACAGAATGTTAAGCTGCAGGAGAACCTGGTGCTGACAGATACGGTCCTGCCGACTGCTGTGCACGTCTCATACTTCAGGGCACGCTCCGTGTGTGAGGTCCGTCACAGACCACTGTGTTCTCTCTCCACACACTCAGTCTCTGTGTCTCACACCATTAATCTCATTTTGGTTTTGATTTTTCCTTCCTGATCACTTGGCACCAAGGATGGCTGTCATGTTACTTGTGTAATCGATGCACTTCCTGAATCGTGTGTTAGCTCATGTACAGCGCAGTCTGACTGCCAGAGTCCTCATTATATGTGGATGTCTTTGATTTACTGAAAGACCATTTCCCCAAGAGAGTTTCCACCACAAAGAAACATGGCACAGAAGCCATGAGGTTTGCGTTTGTGCTCTGTGCGGCTCCTGTGTTTGACGCATCCCTGTCTCTAACATGTTGCTAATCCTCTGCGGTTGTTAGCTCTTGTTGCCAACCCGCAGTTAGACTTGTCTCAGCCAACGCCATGTATGTCTGGGTATAGCTGTCCTAAGTTTGCGTGTGTATTGTATAGTCCACATTCCAGTCATAGTCCATGGGCAGTGTTTAAAACAAACACATCCTGATGTGTGTTTGTCCTTCACACCATTTGGCAGTTTGACATTTAATGCAGACAAACAAAGTAAGCATGCCCATCTGTGTTGACTGGCAGTGTTATGGCAGCTCTGCTCTGCTCCTCTCTGCTCCTCTCTTTGCCTTTCTGCTCTGCTCATCTCTGCTCCTCTCTGCTCCTCTCTTTGCCTTTCTGCTCTGCTCATCTCTGCTCCTCTCTTTGCCTTTCTGCTCTGCTCATCTCTGCTCCTCTCTTTGCCTTTCTGCTCTGCTCCTCTCTTTGCCTCTCTGCTCCTCTCTTTGCCTTTCTGCTCTGCTCATCTCTTTGCCTTTCTGCTCTGCTGATCTCTGGTCCTCTCTGCTCCTCTCTTTGCCTTTCTGCTCTGCTCCTCTCTTTGCCTTTCTGCTCTGCTCATCTCTGCTCCTCTCTTAGCCTCTCTGCTTATCTCTTTGCCTTTCTGCTCTGCTCATCTCTGCTCCTCTCTGCTCCTCTTTTTGCCTTTCTGCTCTGCTCATCTTTGCCTTTCTGCTCTGCTCCTCTCTTTGTCTCCCTGCTCCTCTCTTTGCCTTTCTGCTCTGCTCATCTCTTTGCCTTTCTGCTCTGCTCCTCTTTGCTCCCCTCATCTCTGCCCCTCTCTCTTCATTCACTGCTGTTGTTGTTGTTGTTGTTTCCTCCCCCAGTTTCAGTAGCCCATTTTAAAGACTGATCAGCATTCACATGATAAACTCAATGAAGCTTGTGTCACTTCAAGGACAGTGGAGGTCAGGGTGCCCTTTCTTACCCTCTGACACAGGGGGTCCTGCTCCATCAGCGGCAGGTGAGGAGTGACAGACACACACACACAAAAGATCACACTGTATTTGCCCTCAATTGCAAATGTACTTGACTGCTTTGGGGACAGGTTTGGGAGGTATGGGAAATGTAAATGACCTTTGACCCCAATGTAAAGTTGTGGTGCATTCTCAGTTGGGGCAAATTAACTGTGAGGAAAGGGTGTGCATTAGGGGTGGCGCAGTGCAGTCCCAGAACACAGCGGGAGAGCGCCGCGCAGCCCGAGCAGGAGATTCCCTCACACCTGCTCAGCTAACTGTTTCTCAAGATCTTTTCCACTTTTGATTTCATGCAGAATGGCTTTTTCAGCCCAGCCTAATGCATAATTTTTTGGCTCACGCCACTGTCTTCTCTGCCTTTTTTGTTTTACAACAGAAATTACGACTGAGCTAAGATTTCACCTTAATTTTCCAACTCTGTTCTAGTCTGTGTCTGCCGGTGTCATATTAAACTACAATGAAAACAGACGTGCAGAATGAGTATTAATCCTTCTGTATTTGTAATAAATTTTTTTTAATTCAAGACAACCACAGTAACCAAAGAGAACAAAGACATGTTCCCAGAAGACCTTCCTTCCTGCACCTGCATTTCACTGCCAAGCAGCTCAAAACAGATGCTGGTACTAATTAACTGCAGTCAGAACACTAAAAAATTGGCTCTAACGATGAAGCTGTACTGATGTTACCAGTGCTATGAGTGCATGAGTGAGTTATGTACACTTGGCTTATGGGTTTGATTTCTGTACTCAACAGGGCAGAAGGAAATCCCTCCAGTGCAACAGAAGGTACAACACGCATGCGTGTGTTTTATTCTTCATAAGAATGTGGCGAGGGTGAACGGGTGACATTGGATTGCAGTGAAGAGACAGAGACAACCGGTGGCGATCAGGAGCTTCATCAACAATAAGAAATATCATTAATTAACAGAATGTTGGAGCTGAAGAGAAACAGGTTGTTTAACTGCTGTGCCTATGACTAAGTTCAGGTAAACATTTACTAAAACTGTTAACTAATCAAAAAACTGATGCATATAAGAGCAAAAAGAAATAAAGTTAAAATAAGAATGCATAAAACTCAAGGTGAAGATGTAAACACACAACTTCAAATATAATTGGGAGGAGAACATCAGCTGGGCCTTATTAAAATTCAAGTATTCATCAGTTAAGAAATATTTCATATATAAGCTGAGCTGTGTGTGTGGGGGGAGGGTGTGAGCTCTAGCAGCTAAGAGTGTGTTTTCTGTGAGAAGGAGGGGTTAGGAATGACACCGGAATGAAGAATTAATCAGGAAACGTGCAGAAAACGAGGAATCCATGCAGTGTGAGTGCTTGGTCAACGAGGCAGACAACATTACAGAGGTCAAACGCACAGCACGATGCACCTGGGATAACAGCCGGGATTTACTGCACTGGGCCGTTCTAGGCAGGCCTATTTAATGTCCCTTTTCCACACATAATCTTCCTGCCCCAGCTGGGTACATGTGTGCATGTTGCAGGTTTCTCCCTTTGCGAGTGTTGCTAGTTAACTGTGACCTATCTGTGCCCTTACCTTTCATGACTTTTCTTCCAGAGACCCAGAGACCTTCAGAGCAGAACTTCTGAATGCTATCTGCATTTCTTAACAGTGGCAGACCTGTTAAAACCTTGAGCTTTAAGGGTTGTATTTCAGGTATGTGTGAGATTGACTGTGTGTGTGTGTGTGTGTGTGTGTGTGTGTGCGCGTGTGCGTGTGTGTGTGGGGAGTGATGGAAACGGGCTCTCTCTACACCACTTTTTGGCTGTGCAGCTAGTCTGGCTCCACTTGTTTTCTGATTCTTTTAGAAAAGGAGAGGCCTCGTTTAAGCATTCTGAGGTATACTGTACTTTGAAACTGGAAATTTTTTGTGAAGTCAAGAAAGTACATGTACCTCAGAATATCATACTTGCATGTATAGTTGCTGGATTATTTAATTCCAAGCACAACATGCATTATTTCCAAATGCTGTGTAGAGATGTGGCTGAATTCCTCTGCTCCGACTAGAGGGATCCAGCTAAGCAACTGAACTTTTGACACAAAAAAAGGCATTATAGCTTGTTATCTCGGGAGCAGATGACGGTTGTTCTGCTCTTGTATTTTGCAAAATGAGATGAGGGCTCTTTATAGTTTTCTTTGCTGCCGTTTTCCGCTCTGCTGGGTTGTTGTAATGTCAGAGTGAGCTGTAGCGGAAAAAAACTGCTATTTTGGTCTAAATTGGTTTATGTGATGGTAAATTGACAATGTAAAGGGGTCACACTAGGACGCCCTACACTTTGTGTAATAATGGAATATGTCACCTCCATAACGGGCTTCCTGCGAGATAAGACCTGCCACACTGCAATCTCTGCTCTTTACTGTCGTTTGTCACGGAAGACGATTATTTCGCATCCTGGGGCTCTACAAATTGAATTTGGGAGCCAAGGGTCTGATGGAATCAGCCTTCGTGTGTGTCATGCTTATTTATTTTTCTTTTATTTCCCTAAAATGAGTACCAGACAAGAGCGAAGGGCGCTTGGATGTACGATGGGGCGCGAGCCCTGGCAAGTGTTGGGGTGCGATGTTGGGGCGCGAGCCCTGACGTGTGTTGGGGTGTGAGCCCTGGCACGTGTTGGGGTGCGGTGTCGGGGCGTGAACCCTGATGCATGTTGGGGTGCGGTGTTGGGGCATGAGCCCTGGCGCGTGTTGGGGCATGAGCCCTGGTGCGTGTTGACCAGTGCAACCTGCTGCAACTGTGCAGCTTCCTGTGTTCCAGTCACACAAATGAGTTTAAGTTGGTGTAGCGAGGAGTGTGCGTGTGTGTGTGTGTAGGATGGTGAAGTGTTTTGACGCTTTACCATCTGACTGACCTCACTTCATCTCCTGTGCTGCGCTGGGATATTCAAGTAAAGCTCTAAGGGCTGATCTGGATTCCAGATGCGTTTGTTACACACCCCAGTTACTGTGCCCATGCACACTCAAGCGTGGTGAGAGGTGAATAATGACTTTTTTCAAGCTGTTTTCAGACGGGGGAATGGAACTCAGCACTTTCTAGCTGTAATGCCTCAAACACGTGAACATTAGTGACCATGGTCACACACTGATCTCACATCTTCAGGTCTGAACTCTCACCCCAGTGCCACTTTCTGACATTGTGTTTCTATGACACCATCTAAATTTCCTGGCCTGAGCTCTTGGAAGAGGTCTTAATCTCCAAAGTTTTGCTGTTGAACTATAAATGATCTTTTTTGCCTCTAAGTTTCAGTGGTGCCTCAGTGGTAGAATTCTCACACGGGTCAGGTGGGCCGACCTCTGGACATGCCCGCCTCTCCCCAAGTTAGCTTGAGAAAGACTGAAGTTGGAGAGTAAGTCATGCACAAATCCAGGGGCAGTCCCTAAGGTGCTGTGACGTTCAACTTGACACCCCTTTGGGCAGCCTGACTTTAGACGTCCAGTCAGTGTGAAACTAAATCTCCCAGGCTGTCGCCGCTACATACTTTAAATATGCATGTTGCACATTTTTAAATTCCATTAGTGTCATGTTGTCCTTCCTGATTGTTGCGTTGTAGGTGCTTGTTGGCTGATCATTCTGCATGTGGGACCTCTCTGACATGTAGCTTAATGTCACTCTGTGTAGTTGTCTATGTGACACTATAATATTTCAGAGGTTAGTGGCTTTAGATAAATTGGTCATCCTCACATATGAAGATGTTCCTACTCCACAACCCACCAGTGCATCGACCTCTCCTACCAGCACTATTTGATACCAGCTTTGCATCTTTTGCATCATGCAAGACATGGGCTGAATTAATACATTATGAGTTCTTTCCTGTACCACATCACCCATGTTAACCCATCCTCTAAAATGAGGAAGTGCAGTTATGTGCAGGAAAAGCCGTCCTTTTCTCCTCTGACCTCTGAACACTTTGTCTTTGTCCCTGTAGGGTTCTCTTAAATGTCAGCCCCACACCTGTAGGACAGGAGCTCCTCCTGCACAGACTCTCCAGACAGATGAGCAACACAAGGAGATGCAAGCAGGGGAGGAGCATCATAAGCTCCATAACTGTCCTTCTCATGGGTCTCCAGACATTTGGTGGGAGACTAGTTACGGATGTTCAGTACATTTATTTCATGCTGAGAACATTCAGATGAAACACGGGGCATCTCCAGTCTACTTATCCAAGTCTTGTCCTTGTTTTGGAAACTCGCTGTCCATGCAGAGCTGGCTGTACGCTTGTCCCAAATGGCAGAGGAACAGCAGAAAGCTGCTTATAGCCATGGAACTTGGTGTTTGGCCCACTGCAAAGCATTCTGGGAAAGCCTTCTTGGACACAGTGGAAGGGAGGGGTGTGGAACGCTGTGAGCTGGCATTCCACAGTGAGACTGCACAATAAGGATAGCCTTATGTCCTTTAAGCAAACGTCCCCCTTAGGTGCATACTCCACTTGTGTCATGAGTGTGTGAGGGGATAGATACTGTACACATCAAATAATACCTTCACAGTTGTCAGGACACTGATGAGTAGAACCTTCACAATGAGGTCATATCTCTCAAATCAACAGGATATAGATGGAGGCACATCTCCACAATAAGGTCGTTGATGAGGTCGCAACCCTACACCAAGTCCTGCAGCAGGTTTGTTAAAGTTGACTAATGACCAAACGGCTGATGGACAGTTCAGTTTATTTATGCTGTATCTCCAGACACAGATGACCATTATGTACCATTAAGATAACATCAGGATTCTGAAAGTAATGAGCTAGTGGTATTCCTCAGAGCACTCTACCGGGGCCAATTACAGTTTACATTATGACATCCCAGGAAGGTATTCCTTTCTGTTTATTGGTTAGACTTTCAGTCTCTTCCAGTCACATAATTCCTATTCATTTGTGGTGCCATGCTTTGTCTTTCATTTTTTTGAAGAATATGGCCTTATAATGCAAAGTGTTAACCCTTTCCAAGCAGATGTTGCAAATTAACATCAGCTAATATCAGATATTTCCTACTCAGTTAAGCACACATCAGCTTTCTGGTCCTGAGTGTAAGGCCAGTCCAAAGGCCTTGCTGTGTAGTATAATCTCAAACAGATTTACCTGCTAAAATAAAGGCAGTGAGCAAGTGAACATGGTCATACAAACAATTACAGCCCAAGATGTCGTAAAGGTCCTTTTGAGTCTATAAAAGCCTTTGTCCTTTATTATGGTGGAGGTTTTATTGTCCTGAATAACTGTAGTGGCGCTTCGTAAGTAAATGTTGTTGTGTGTTAACTTCTGAGCGTGTGTGTTGTGGAGACACAGAGGAGTGGGGCTCGCTGGCCCTTTCCATGTTTATTCAGCAGAGCTGCCAGTGATGAAGGCCGCTGGGACTGCTCCCGCTTCCTTTGATCTTGTACCTTTAATTTGTATGACAGTCCTATAGTACTCTGCATGCTTAAAAATGTCTTCTCCCCATGTAGCAGCCCTTTAAAATGATCACATTTGAGTTTTATATACATTTACAATTAGACGTTAACAAATAAGGTGTAATTTCCAGGGTCTTATTAGATTTGTAAATTGTGAAGTTCCACATTTGGACATTACTGGAAAAACCCTCATTGTGGCTCTAAATAAGGACAGTGTAACATTCCACAAAACGTCGTCATTAACAAACAACATTCATATTCAGGATCAGCATAAAACTGAGAATTCTTCAACAGGGACGCAGAACTATAGACGCTTCAGTCTGGACATGTATGGGGAAACAAATCAGCAGTTTAACAGGACTGCGAATAGCAACAATGTGTGAGAGCTCCTTGAATAGTGTGGCCAAATAGGCGTGTGTGTGTGTGTGTGTGTGTGTGTGTGTGTGTGTGTGTGTGTGTGTGTGTGTGAGGTGATGGAAACGGGCTCTCTCTACACCACTTTTTGGCTGTGCAGCTAGACTGGTGTGTGTGGGTGCATGCAGCTAGCGTAGGTCTTTGTAGGTATGTGCTGAGCCTTCTCTGGAGAGGTTTGGATTCACGGAGAGGACCCACACAGTTCCCGTCCATTTTCCACAAACATGTAGGACTGACATTTCAGAGCCACGTTACAGTCCAGGTTCTTCAGGATAGAGTGCTGAGTGCAGATGTTCAGCTGCATGACAAATTTCCACGTTCCTCTGAGATCTTCAAATGTAGAACCGCTCTGCAGCAGATTTCTGAATGTTTTCTTTGGGTTTTTAAGTGAGGGAGGCCCTTTATTTCTAGAAGCATCAAGTCATCCTGCCTTTATCTAGTTTGCATGCCAGCTAACGAGCTCTTTTCATTTTTTTAATTACCGTTATAACTAACAAACAGCATCTCTATAGAGCTGGCCTTCATGTAATTTAAAGAATACAGTATTGAGAGTAGGAAATGTGCAGGCCAACTTGTGTTTTTACGCTTGTTTTTGAGACAGGAAGTGCAGTGAGTCCTGCTGTTGTGCAATTTCAGTCTCAGAGGACTCATGAATGACCACGACAGGCTGAATACTCCATTAGTTGTAACAACGGTTTTGGGATTTTTTAAATAAAATTTGCTAAGAAACTGACAATAATCTTCTAATAACCCTTATAGTTTAATGTCCATTAATATTTTTCCTAGATAAAGCTGAATACACTGTAAGGAATTGATCAACATTTTTACCCAGCTAGCATGTTCATTCAGGCAGGCAGAATTCACAGTGAAAATGAGGAGTACAGCGAGATAATTAAAAACACGAAATCACAGCTGCTCCCGATCGGCAGCATCGCATCTTCACAGTGTCGGTGTGAAAAGGTGTCAGTACTGAGGCTCATGTTCCCGTGACGGGACACGAAGTGAACACAAGGGCTTGTTTGGTCTTGGGCGATGCTCAGTGTTTGGGGTCTTATCCACGGTGTGAGAGCTCTGAGAGCATGCAGCTTAGCGGCTCAGACCGCTGAAACACAAAGGTCTCCCCCTCTCTCCATTACGCATTCAGCCTGAAGCCTCCACTTTCCCTCACAGACACTGTTAAGCACCAGTTCAGCAGCACACAAAGCGCGTGTCAGTCCTGAATCAACCAACGCCACTCAGCTGACAGCCCTCATTGTTGTAAATATAATTTTTTAAGTGAACAACTGTGGCATAAAGCGTTTGGCCATCTCTCAGAATCCAGCCCCAGAAAAACTGTAAATATGCACTGAATACGGGTGCTTTTCATTAGATCACAAATGAAAGTAAATTGCTCAAAAAAACTGCATTCTTTTCAGAGGAAAGATTGAGACTGGGGATTTGATAGCTTCTCTGTGTCGAACTAAAGGCCTCATTCAGAGCCCACTTACTAACTTGTTTGTTGATGAGGCTTTGGAGACTGTCCAGGGATTTTTTCTTTGCATCCTTGTTTTTTTTGTGTATTCAAACATGTCAGCCTTTTAGGGAGATGCCCACTCTCCAGTTCCCAGGTTACATTGTGCATCATCAAATAATTGTCCTCAACAGTGAAACAGTCACCTTTGTACAACAAATAGGAAACATGATGGATTTGAGTCAAAGAAAAGGATGAAACCCTGCAGGTGCATTGTTCCTCGCTGTTTTAGGGCGGGTGCCATAGCTCAGTTCAGCTTAATGGGCTCGGTGTAGTGCTCAGCACCTGGAGCTGTGTGGAGGTGCTCGTCTTTCCCTGAAGCTGATCAGGGGAATCGGATTAACTCAGCCTGCTGGACAGGCAAACGCATATTAAAGGAAAGAGACTCTCCAAATCGGTGTGTTTTAATTGGCTTAATTTGGGGGAGTGGACACCCCATGGGGTAATGGGGGGTCAGCAGGAGATGGTTTGGTCAGGCTATAATTTCATGCACAGATCTGTCTCTCTGCTGTCCATTAGCAAATATAACACCCTGTGTCCCTTTGCCTGTTTGTCTCTTTTGTGGACTCGGTGTGTTCTAATAGCATGAAAAAGATTTCACATTGGCTGCTGGGGTTTTGTTTTTCCTCCATATTGCAGCTGGTTGGCTGCTGGTGGGGTTTTTTTCTCTGATAGCCAATGGGTTGCTGAATTTTTATTTTTCATTCCTTGGCAGCTGATTGGCCGGCTGGAGAACCTGCAGCCCTTGAACAATCATACAGAAAACAGGTTTCAAGCAGGCAGGGTAATTCCAGAGTGCTGTAGCTGGGTTTGTAAATGCTGTTTTTTATACAGGTTTAAAGGCAAAATTGCTACCATTTTCTGTGTAGAACAAATTAGTGACTAATTCTACGACAATTTTTCACCTGCGGAATTTCACATTGGGTGTCTAAAAGTCTGTTAAATGTTAGGTAGGGTTCGTGTCAGAATGCTACAGACATTTCAGAGAAACTAAAGCCTCCAGAGGACTCTGCCTCAGTGCTGCTGGGTAATTGTGTGGAGTAACAAACTCTGTTTAGTTTTGGAGGTCACAGTCATACACCAATTTATTCCTTATTCAGGCGTTTGCTGAGAGCGCAGACTTCTTGCCTTCTCTGGCCGTGTGCTTTAATTTCTTTGAGGTAGCAGTGAGATCAGGCTTGACATTTGCAGTGCAGCTGAACAGACTCATCTTTGTCCTCGGGATGAACACGTGCCCTGGTCTGTGCTCTGAGCACGCTGTCGTTCATACACTTCCCATTTTTATGAGTTGTAAGCTGGGTCTCTGTCGTGAAGACCTCCTTTATTGGGATGAAGATGATTAAGCAGATGAAGAGCCCTTGTCCCTCCTGTTTGTACCGTGACCTTGAGCTTTATGGCTGTAGCCGGTTGTGCGTGCGCGGCTGTGACGTGGGACATGGTGTGCTGACGGAGGGTGACCTGGTGTGAAGACCGACCTCAAGACCTCACATTTCTCTGTTTTCTCAAACACACGCTGGTCCTTGGAGGCGTTCACTAACATCTCTGAACTCTCTGGTTTCCTCTGAACGCACCTCCTCTCTCTGGCCATCTCGTTTTTTTTCCTGACTAACTTTATTTTGATACAAACAAAAAAACAAAGGAGGCTTGTCAGGTTGAACTTTACATGATATGGCAGTTCTCTCTACCCATGTGCTTCGGTGCTGCAACGATGTTTTTCGGCAGTTTCTTTTCACTGTCAATATTGAAAGTGGAAAAATGTACAAACTCTGACAAACTGTATCGACTTTGTGTCTTTGTGAAGCTTGTGTTTCTTTCTTGCCAACATTCTGCTCAACACAGCACAGAAGGACACACAAGGGCAGAGGGACAATTGTTTATTTTATTTTGGCATTATATCTGTCAGTAAAGTCCCCCTGAGTGCTATCATGACACATACGTGACTTGTGAATCATACATGACAATGTTACCTATTAGACACGTATCATGTGTGGAATGAGATCCGGTTTGTGACATGATGTTGACATGTGTCTGCTGTAAATGAAGTGAAACTGGTC
Organism: Chitala chitala; assembly: GCA_025773905.1. Taxonomy (NCBI): domain Eukaryota; kingdom Metazoa; phylum Chordata; class Actinopteri; order Osteoglossiformes; family Notopteridae; genus Chitala; species Chitala chitala. Next base: position 23,833 of record JABJVR010047691.1, read on the forward strand.
TTTTAACACAAAGTTGTGCTGCTTTTAATTGCCAGTGTGTGGATGAACACCCAGGTGGACCCCACACAGGTGTACATTATTCCACCTTAGTGGAAATATTAATTCATTTGCTTTGAGAACAGCACACTTATAAAAAAAAATATGTATTAAACACTACTAAGATCATAGTTCTTTGAGCAGTATTTTAAAATTTCCTGTCTCATTACTGTGTAAATGTACACCCAGTAGCAGTAATACTGCTGACAATGTTACGTCAGCAGTGTGTGACACCCTGCTCCTTGTGTTGTTTGGAGCTGCTGTATGGCATGAACTGCTGGTGTGAAGAGAGAAGGCGGGACAGGGAGTGAACAGCGGGCCTGAGTGAGTCACGCTGTCATGGGCGCTCTGCTCCAGGCAGGCCCACTTCCTGTTTGGACGGCGTTTGTTGTGAGATCCATTTGTAATACAGAAGGCGGCGGCGATGATCGTTGTCTTTACTGTTTCTGAGTCGAGTTGTGGAATTAATCACAAGTGTGTGACTAAGGCGTTATGTGAGAGCGGGCGGCCGGCTCAGCAGTGACTCTCCTCTCTGAATTCTCCCGCTTTTTATGCGTCGCTCGTTAAATTATAGCTTTTTATTTAGCACACAGAAGAAACAGGCATTGCTCTGTGCTCGGTCTTGGGAGATGTGGTTCTGCTTGCGGTGGAGAAACTCTTTTCTACATTCCAGCGTCCAAACTGTGGGTGCCGCGGCAGAGGCAGGCGCACACGAGCAGCTGCTGTACACCAGCCTTCAGCTCTTACTCACGTAACGCTCTGCTTCTGCTGTGGAGAGAACTGGCGCCAAAACACAACTTTGTCATTGATTTGAGGCTGGAGATTACGATCTGCTCTGCTCGCCCCAAAACCCGCTCATGTAAATCAGAGGCATCTGAGCAAAAAACTCGTCCACGGAGGATTCACGTTTTAGTCTTTTCCATTATTGATGTTTACTTCAGAGCCCTGGGAACAAATAAAATAGTTTGGAGCACAAAAATAAAGACATTCAGCTTATTAATAAAACATGCACTACCAGGCCGTTTAACTGTGGAATTAACAATATGTTTTATTTTTGCCGTTGATTTTTCTGTAAGTTAAGAGCAGAGTGCCCCCAGCTGAAAATCCTTATCACATTCAGCTTGCTTTAGTTTATCTCAGAGGGATGGTTTTAAAGTGCCTGTCTGCACAATGTTTGGCTGTCAGGCGTTCAGCGAGACCCAGTCTGATTCAGCTGAGTTTACTGGAGTGTGAAATTTGATCTGGGCGGCTTAAGAGAAAGCCAGACTTTACCGAAGTGCTCAGGTCGATGGGATGTTTATCACTAATGAGTGAATGTTAGTTCCGTTGGCGCTACAGATTGAGAATGTGTCAAGGTCGCCCAAGCAGTGTAGTCGCAAATAAAACAGTACGTAAAACCTGGTCATTTAAAATCTATACACAGTACTGTTCTCAGAAATCAATAAAGAGCCAGATTTCAATTTCACGACACAAAACAGTCATTTTCTGCTTCCAGCAAATTTACTGTAACATATGTCCTTCATTTTGCTCAGGAAGCTATCCCAAAACAGCCAGCAAAGGAATCAGTTAGGTGAAACAAAGCAATGATCATTTGCATTAATTTACATATCTAATAATGGAACAAGTAATTAGCATGTTTGGAGCATGCTAAGAGAGATTGATGGAGTTGTTTGTCACACACTCCAAGTTAGCCAGGCGTAGAACTGTTACGTGCACATTCATTGTCATGGTGCAGATCCTACAGAGGGCTCACCTTGTTGAGACGTGTGCGTTCCATTTTAGTTCCCCTTCCTGACACACTGATGTACAGCTCTGTTTGAATTTAGCAATGATGGCAGGATACGAGTTGCAGCACAAACCTCTCACACTCATAAAGTCTATCTTCAAGGCTGACAGCAGGGCATGACGGGTGCATTGGGTATATATTGTACAGCTGCTGTTACCATGGTGCTCTGACTCAGTCTGCTTGTCAATAACAGCTTGTTAAAAAAAATGGCACTTTGCAATCATGATCCTCCACAGAAAGTGTGTCCTCCTAGAAATGTCGCCTTGTCATTGTCTGTCTGCTGGCCTGAAGCTGCTCTTCTGTCTGTCTGTCTGCTGGCCTGAAGCCACTCTTCTGTCTGTCTGTCTCTCTGTCTGCTCGCCCGAAGCCACTCTTCTGTCTGTCTGTCTGTCTGTCTGCTGGCCCGAAGCCACTCTTCTGTCTGTCTGTCTGTCTGTCTGCTGGCCTGAAGCCACTCTTCTGTCTGTCTGTCGGTCTGCTGGCCTGAAGCCACTCTTCTGTCTGTCTCTCTATCTGCTGGCCTGAAGCCACTCTTCTGTCTGTCTCTCTATCTGCTGGCCTGAAGCCACTCTTCTGTCTGTCTGCTGGCCCGAAGCCACTCTTCTGTCTGTCTGATGGCCCGAAGCCACTCTTCTGTCTGTCTGCTGGCCTGAAGCCACTCTTCTGTCTGTCTCTCTGTCTGCGGGCCTGAAGCCACTCTTCTGTCTGTCTCTCTGTCTGCTGGCCTGAAGCCACTCTTCTGTCTGTCTCTCTGTGTGCTGGCCTGAAGCCACTCTTCTGTCTGTCTCTCTGTCTCCAGGCCTAACAGAACAGAAACGGAAAAGAATTACAGAATGGAAACAGATTCAAAATGGAATAGCATTACAGAACAGAAACGGAATAGCATTATTAGAACAGAAACGGAACAGCATTAGAAAAGAATTGAAACTTTAGCTGAAACGTTGAAGAACTGTATTTTATGTATTTCCATTAAACTATATCAAAGTATATAAAATTGTTGCCCTGGTGTTTCCATTGTAACTATTCGTTAGAATACAGTGTATACGCCGTGTAGAGTGTATGTGTAGTATAGAGTGTAGACGCCGTGTAGAGTGTATGTGTAGTAGAGAGTGTGGACGCCGTGTAGAGTGTATGTGTAGTATAGAGTGTAGACGCCGTGTAGAGTGTATGTGTAGTATAGAGTGTGGACGCCGTGTAGAGTGTATGTGTAGTATAGAGTGT
>JABJVR010047692.1:0-26869 GCA_025773905.1 Chitala chitala
GCCCACTCTTTTAAATTAGTGAGACAGAAGCAGTGACACACATGACATTATTATATTACGTGCAGTACATTCCATATATCACAGTGATGTTACTGTAATGGTTCCAGACGGCCTCACTGTCTTTCCTGGGTTTTAACAAAACAAGATAAGCTACCCAAAGAGGACAGCTGATTACCAAAGGTAAGAAGAGCACACACTAGCAGACGTCTGCGTTACCTTTTCAGGACTGTTCCTTGTGGTCCATGCAACATCAGATACCAGGAAGTCCTGCCTCTCTTCCTTCACCTCTCCAACACTTAGCTGGGAAGGTTTGTGCTCCATATCACAGCTGGGCTGACTGTGTTAAAAGGCTGCCTGAACAGAAATGGGACACATGACACCATGTTTTCAAAACATCGTGCTGGTTTACCTGTATTATAGGGGAGAATAAGAACTGCAGATGTCCTGCAGATTTAGGATGTGAGCTCTCAGTACAGCCTTAGGTCCTCTTAAAATTGGGGGTACACTTTGCACCTCCCAAATAGACCTTTTGTCATATAAGAAAATAAAAACACATTGAAAAAGTTTTAAAGAATAACACAAATTATACTGAATTTTCATTAATAATAATGCTTGATGCTATATTTTAACCACAATTTTTACATAAAATATTAACTAGATGTCTACCACTCCACACAGTATTGGCTTTCTCTGTCTCATGATTCATACATTTGAATTAACATGAAATAGTTCAATATAAATTTCAGTTCTTTGTGCTTACTCTATTGATATAAAATCAACTGCACAAAATATCTATGTTATGAATAACAAGAATATTTAGCAATGAATTATATTTTGTGTCTGTCCCTATGTTCTTGTCAACTCTGTAACCTGTGTTATAAAACCACATAAAAATCTGCAGTCTTAATACAAATCATGAGAAACATCTACAGGGGAATGAGGTATGACATACTTTCTCTCTGATTATTTTGTACAAATGGTGAGTATACAACAACAACAGATTAATTAATTATTTGTCAAAACTGTTGTGATGTTGCAGTGTTTGTATAGTCCTATATTTGTGAACTGTAGGACTTCTACATGTGTAATGTGCTCTTTTTTCTCTCTCACATAACAAAAACAAACAAACAAAAAAAAACAAGCCAGTTTTGCTTGAATGATTATAAATACAAATGTAAACATATGGCTTTAAAATATATCTAAAACACATCAATTAAAAAATACATAACTTATTGTTAGAGATTAGGAACTGTGCCTTTAAATTACCTGCCCATGTTCTAAAAAATATGAAAATTTTTTACATTGAAATAAGTTATTTTACATTCAATTTAAATTCATTTTTTGCTGTTGTTTCAGATAAATGATGTCAGGACAAAGAAAAATAAAAGGAGAGAACTCCAAATTATACAGAGAAATTAAAAAATTACAAAATTTGCTGAAAAAGAAAACACCCCTGCCTGAAACACCAGAAACACCTCCTGAGACTCAAGCATGACTGAATCCCTTCAATCCAAAATGTGGAAACAGATAGGAAGGACATAACATCCCTGCAAAAGTTCAAAGAACACTCGCATTTCAAAACGTGCCGATAAAAAAAATTGACAAAAATACCAAGACACTAAAGAAGAGGGTGTGCCAGATGAAATCACAAATTGTGTCAGGGAAGATCATAAAAAATATAAACTACAGAAAAAAACCAAGAGAGTTCTGTGCTGTTAAGAAAGTGCTTTGGCAAGAAGAACCAAAATTAGCTGTTTTTTTCAAAGAAGAAAATATCAATCAAAAAAGCACACTTCAAGAGGAGGTGCACAAATTCTCTTTGAGAGATGATGTAAGTCGCTTGACTGCAGGAAAAAAAAAAAAAAAAACCTTTCTGTATTTTTGTGTTTCCCTTAGTGACTGTTTAAATGATACAGTAAAAAGTCTTCACAAATTCCATCTTGAGAATCCATCAAGTTCACTGTCATATCCACTCTTCTGTTGCACGTGTCCTTTCTTTGTTGTCCACCCATTTGCTTCTGACAGAGGAACCTGTCTACATAAAGTTCATGAAAACTTATTCTTCCTTGTGCAAAAGTTTCATACACTCAAACTTCTTGGGACAACTTTATTGGAAATCATTGCAAATGCAACATGCTGTAACCATGCAAGCAAATAATGCATGTATGGAGAATGAGCCAAACGTGGAAGCAATGTCTATCAGTTCAACTCTGTCTATGATGCTGAGCCTCTAGTGAGATTTATTCAGTGGAGAACTGAGCTGGGAAAAAGGAGGAAGAAAAACAGAAAAAAAAAAGAAAGAACCACAACCAGTGTGAAAGATTAAAAAAGGAGCTTCAATGTTCTGTAAGAGATATGACTGACATGTTCCAGAACCAGCTAAGAGTTTTCACAAGGTATCAATTCAACATTACAATGCAGTACATCAACTATCATCAGCTCAACAACAGCATGAAATCTAATGAGTGTTGGATTCATATTGATTTTCCTGTAAATTATGCATGCAAATTATCAGCAGAGGTTTAAGCAGTTCACTTCGCGTCCTCTCAGTACCAGGTGACTCTAGATACAGGATCCTTTATGTGGGTGCAGTACCCAAACATTTGTGCTTCACAGCTATCTCTGCATAAAAAGAGCAAAATCCATCTGCTACATGGACACACCTGTCATTCGTTTTTTAAGTGATGTACCATAAACCAATACTGCCATGAGGACAACTTCTTTATGTTTTGCACGGAGTTGTTAAAAAAGGGCTTCAAGAAAGGCGCATGGAACTTCTTTGAAGAAAGCCATGGAAAAAGTGCTCCAGATGGAGTCGGCACGGTTTTAAAAAGAACAGCAGAGAGACTGCTGAGTGAAGAAAAACATTCCAGATGCCAAGCAGCTGTATGACTGTCTACTGAATGCCTACACCCCTTACAGTTGTTCTACATTGACAAGGAAGCTGTGGACAAAGCTGTACAGAAGATGTCAACATGACTTCCCGTGGTTCCTTCAACAAAGTGCCTCCATCAGATGATCATTGTCACCAGCAAGGCTCATCTACAGAGATGTCAGCTGTCTCTGCTGAACTAAACAGACTGAGTGTACGTCACAACACACAAAGATTTCATTTCATATTCAGCCCTTCCTGATACCACCGAAAAGCAACAATCGTAGACAACGATGAAATCAACTGGGAAAACAAATATATCATTGGACAACGGTGTGTCATCAAATACGATAATGACATTTATCCTGGGACCATTACTGACGTCAATAAGACACGTGCAAAAGTCACATGCATGCAAAAACTGGGGTGAAATCGCTTCTTCTGGCCTAAAAGTGAAGATACTTTGTGTTAATCTCTTCCATGATGTGTTCAGAATCATCACGCCACCAACCTCCCACAACGCACGCCTGAGACCCGGTTCCCTCGGGACCACGCTGTTCGCTAAATCACGGATGGTGCAGGTTTTTCTTTGAATAAATGTATTCATTGTCATCTCATCACTTTGTTTAAAATAAAACGTTCAAGCAACGTCAGCTAAACGTTTAGGGAACATTTAGTTACCGTTTGAACGTTTTGTGTTTACTGGGCAGTTACACTGATCGTTGATTTGCATGCATAAAATTTAGTTGTTTTAATTAGCACACAAAGGAATACACAAATGTGAGACGACACACACGAATGAACGCGAAACAATCCACGAATATAAAAGGATGTTCACAAATATATTCTAAACACATTTATCATACAATTGTGAAATACGCTGGTGCATTTGTGAATTTATGTATACTTTTGTAACCTGCGTTACATTTATTTGTGGACTGTGTTTTACGCGTTTGTGACTGATGAGGTGAACTAAGTGACCAACTGGAGGTACGTCGGTGTAGAAGACCACAGATACACTTGGGGCGGGGGGCTGACCATGTAGAGCAGTGGTTCCCAAACTTTTTAAGCATACCGACCAGACAGAAGCTTACAGTATTCCCCACGGACGGGTCAGTGCAGATGGGAAGAGGGGTTATCACGCTGCAAACTTGCCATGTGACATTTTAATATAAAGAAGGTCACCGGCAAAGTATTAAACATTAATGTATACAAATGTAACATTTTCTCACCCCCAGTGTGATCCGTGTGCCTTCTTTCAGGAGACAGGGAGATCACAGCGATGTGTTTAAGATGCTACGTGTCAAAAAAATGACAACAACTGGTCATCCGTGGAGCCACTATTCCAGCTGTTGTTGCAACAAAACTCAATTTTTAGCCGTCTTTTATATAGTCGGAATGTGTCGCTAAAAACTACCTTACACTAATTACATTTAATCCCTCGCTTATGATGCTTATGCAAACACATTGTCACACATCATCAAACATTCACTAATAATACTATTAACCCTGTCCAATCTTTAAAATTCTCGCTACACCTTGCTATACTTCACTTGGGCTTAAGGACTTTATTGCGGTTGCGCAAAATTACCGTAAATTGTTGCATTGACGCTTCAACTAATGATTACCGTAATCACTCAAATAGCGCCTGACTTGCGGGAATTGACAGGACTGGCAAAATCTGTTTCAAAGGACAATATCCGGTGGTACTGGACAAAAGAGGGCAAAGAGTATTTGAAAATGTTTTGCTGTATTGGAAAAGTTACAGTTAATATTGCTCAACCATCCCATCCTTCTCTGGTCATTTTTTGCTACTATTTCCCAAAATAATTATGTTGTATAAGCACCAGACATCGTACCTTCTTGGTTCCATCGTGTGCCTATCTCTTTGGTCTTTGCAATATTGGTGGCTAAGGTGATAACACTGATTGTGTCCTTTCAAGCAGCTTCTGATTCTGGTTATGATTTTGTTAAATACAAATACAAATCACATAGCTGCCTGTTCCTCCTATCCCTGTTATCATGCCTATCCTCAGCCTCCTGTGCCCTCCTTGTGTCATCCCTGTTATGGGCTGCCTTCTCCAGATAAACGAACCTTCACCTGGCCTGTGTTACCACATGTGGATTTGTGATTTGGACTGTGTTCTCTTTGTGAATAAAAGCCCTTGCTCTGTGAGTGGGTTCATCTCCTTCTGTCTGCTGTTCACACATGTTACAACTACTAGATTTTCAAAGGTAAAATGAAATTTTATAAAATACTTTGGAAAACTGACCCAGAAAAATTACGTGTTTAGCTAGCTTTTATTAAAAGGGCTCATCTGGACAAGCAGTCCAAAAAGAAGTACAAAGACAAATTCATGATATTAATATAGTGATACGAGGAAGTAGTGAAATACAACAAATAAAACTAAAAAATGTGTCCTTAGTATCTGACAAATAACTAATGAAATAATATAATGTTTAACAATTTAAAGAGTTCAAAAAGAGTTAATCCATAAAACTGACACTTGGTTAAAAAGTACTCAGGTTGGTACTATCCCAGTAGTCCCACATACATAAATTTCCAGTACATTTAACATCTATGTGTTAAATCTACTATTCATTACATAGAAATAGGCATCCCATTTTAAAAACAAGAACTCACCCCCTTTATTGTAATGCATATTGGAATGGTCCACCTCACCCACCACACTTGATATCCCATCATGCCCTCTCTCTCGTCTTTTGGAATACCTGACCCACCTACTGCCAGAGAGAAGGGCAAGTTTAGCAGTATTCCAAAAACAAAAAACCTAAACAATAATCCAAATAAACAGGTACTGACAATTTTAATAACTTACAATCTAATATCATGTCATTTTTCTGTAGATGGCCATGCTACAACACGGTATGATGATCTATTCCTTTGTATATCGCTAAACAGTAGAGATGATAAGATGGTGTTTGGTGTCTATATACATATAGATGCTTCTGGGTTGAGGATGTTCTTGTCAACTAAAACACAACACAGACATAGATTGTTAAAACTAAAACACATGGATGGACACGAGCTCTGTTACACTAGCAATCAGCCTGAAAGGAACAGAATACTAAAGGTATACTGGGAGGGACTAAGACTAGAAAGGCAAAAGTATAAAGCTAGTGAATACTAAACTAGAAACTAAGAAAGAACAAGTGAACACAGGACTAGGAATATACACTATGCTCAGTACGAACTCTAAAGAAACAGTACTTTGCCAGGAACTAAAGGAGCTCACAAGCCTAATAAGGACACACAGAAGAGCCAACCCAGGTACAAACACGGAAATGAAAGTGTGAGGAATCCAACCAAGAAACAAGGAGAGTAAACACAGAAAAAAAGGAAATTAGATAAGATAGAAAGGAATAAAGGAGGACTAGAAAACTAGACAGGGAAATACAAAAGAAAGCAAGATTAATGAGGGGGTGTGGCAGCTTCCAACTCAACCGTGGCATGCATTTTCAAATATAATAACATGGTGAGGGATGCCAAGACTTTTTTGCTAGTTTAATATCAAAGAGCAAATGCAACCTTTAGGCCTTATTTGATGCTATTTCTAAAACTGTTTCTCCTGTTTCTGTTAATATTCTTGTGTTCTCTAAAAATGACTGTGATAACATTATTTCAACAATTATCACAATTATTTCACTGAGAAAGTTACATCAATTAGAACATAGATTTCTGTTCCCTCTACTGCAGAATGTTCCCTACTGAGGGATGTTGCCTCTACTGCAGAATGTTCCCTACTATGGGATGTTGCCTCTACTGCAGAATGTTTCCTACTATGGGATGTTGCTTCTACTGCAGAATGTTCCCCACTATGGAATTTTCCCTTTACTGCAGAATGTCACCTATTGCCATGCTGGTTTGGACAATTTATTTTTTTTTGTGAATCTTGATGATTTTCTTTGTTGAATGTCTATTTTTGGAAGAACATCATTTAGTTCAGCTATTGTAAACATTATTCTGCAACCTCTGCAAAAAAAAAAAAAAAAAACTTGATCTTGACACCTGAGATTATAAAAATTTTAGACTGATCCGGACAGGTCAGGCCGAGACGAGGACGGGGCTGGAAGGAACGGAGAGGGTAGGGAACCGGTAGGGTCGGGTCGAGGAGGATGACACTGGGAAAGAAGCACAGAAGACAGGTTAATTGATAGGACGCTCAGTAATGGCATAGAGGCACAATACTTCGCACTGAGTTGTTGGACAGAGAAGCTTAAATGGAGGTGGTGCTAATGCGCCTGGTCTGGTGTGTGCTGATTAGGGGGGCATGACAGTACCCCCCCCACCCACGGGCGACTCCGGGTGTCCGACGCGGTCGGCCCCGGGGTCGAGGCGCAGGGGAATCCGGATGGGACCAATGAAAGGCTGCAATCAAATCAGGGTCCAGGACCCAGGAGCGCTCCTCGGGGCCATAACCCTCCCAGTCCACTAAGTACTGGAGCAGACCCCTCTGCCGATGAGAGTCAAGAATGGCCTGCACGCGGTACGCTTGTCCATCGTCGAGCTGGATGGGAGGTGGAGGAGAGACATCAGGAGGAGGATGAGCAGGACTGACGTGGTAGGGTTTAATTTGGGACACATGGAAGGAGGGCGTGATGCGAAGTTGAGGGGGTAAGAGTAACCAATAGGTGACGGGGTTGAGTTTCCGTTGGACCTTAAAAGGACTGATGTAACGGGGAAGAAGCTTATGGCACTGGAAACGCCCACGTAGATGATGGGTGGAGAGCCATACACGTTGTTCAGGATGGAGGATGAGGGAAGGATGATGCCGGTGGTCATAATACCTTTTCTGGTGGAAGGAGGCTTTCGACAGGCGACCACGGATGGCAGTCCAAACAGAGCGGGCTTTACGGAACCAAGCATCCACGGCAGGCATGTCTGTGGGTGTGTCACTGGTCAGAAGTAGGGAAGGGCAATAGCCTAGCACACATTGGAAGGGAGACAGGTTGGTGGAGGCATGACATTGTGAATTGTGTGCATACGTGGCCCAGGGGAGATAAGTGGACCATTCTGACGGGTTGGACAAACAGTAGAACCGGAGGAAATAACCAAAATCCTGGTTTAGTCATTCCAGCTGCCCATTGGATTGGAGATGGTACCCGGAAGTGAGACTGATTGAGACCCGTAGTTTATGGAAAAATTCCCGCTAGACCTGGGATGTAAATTGAGGTCCACAGTCAGACACAATGTCGTCCGGGATCCCATAGCTCGGAAAGACATGTAAAAACAACAAGTTAGCAGTTACGGTGGCGGTGGGGAGTTTGGGCAAGGGGACAGGGTGACACATTTTAGAAAACTGGTCTAACACCACGAAGATGACGGTGTTACCTTGAGATAGGGGCAGGTCTGTCATAAAGTCCACCGCTATGTGCGACCAGGGTCTGTGGGGTAGAGGAAGTGGTTGTAAGGTTCCAGAAGGCGGTGTGCATGGTGTCTTCATTTGGGCACATACAGGACAGGCGAGTACGTAGTCTCGTATGTCATTGAACATGGAAGGCCACCAGAATTGTTGGTGAAGTTGGTTCTCGGTGTGGGAGATCCCTGGGTGTCCAGCGATGGGGTTATCATGGTAGGCCTGTAGAGGTGGTGTGCGTAGCTGTGGGATGACAAAGAGTTTACCTGGAGGTGGAGCCTCTGATGGAGGATGCGTCGAACTCTCCTTACAGATCTGATCGAGCAGTTCTAGACGAATAGGTGCTAGTATGCAGGAGGGAGGAAGGATAGGAGAGGCATCTTCGATTTTGTCTTTCACATCACATTGTCTGGAAAGAGCATCTGCTTTCTTGTTCAGCTTACCGGGGATATATGTGACGCAAAAATCAAAACAAGTAAAAAAGAGGGCCCACCTGGCTTGTCTGAAGTTCAGACGCTTCACGGTTTGAATGTATTCGAGATTACGGTGATCGGTGTAGACAGTAAAGGGGTGTCTAGCCCCTTCTAACTAATGTCGCCACTCCTCAAACGCGAGCTTCATGGCCAATAGCTCGCGGTTTCCTATGTCGTAATTCCTCTCCGCGGATGATAACTTTCTGGAAAAGAAAGCACAAGGTAAAAGTTTACCGTGTTCAGAGGAGTGTTGGGACAATACTGCCCCACGCCGGTCTCAGAGGCGTCTAGTTCAATGATAAGGGTTTGTCGGGATCGGGTTGTTGAAGAATGGGGGCGGTGATGAATCGCTGTTTGAGCGTCTCAAATGCTTTCTTGGCTTCCGGGTTTAGACGTAAATGTACGGATGATCCTGATGTTAAAGAGGTAAGAGGGGTAGCTATCTGACTGTAATTCTTTATGAACCATCTGTAGAAATTCAAAAATCCTACAAAACGTTGGAATTATTTTAACGTTACAGGCTCCGGCCAATCGGCTACGGCTTGCACTTTCGGGGGGTCCATTCGTACACCGCCACAGGTGACTACATATCCCAGAAACCTGATTTCCTGTTGATGGAACTCGCATTTCTCTAGTTTCACATAGAGGAGATGGTGACGCAAGCGTTGTAGAACTTGTTGGACGTGGGATACGTGACTCTCATAGGATGGTGAATAGATGAGGATGTCATCAATGTAGGCAATGACGAACTGGTTTAGCATATCACGGAAAATATCATTGATGAAGGACTGGAAGATAGCTGGACTATTTTGCAAACCGAAAGGCATGACCAGGTACTCATAGTGACTGCGGCTAGTGATGAAGGCAGTCTTCCACTCATCCCCCTCACTGATCCGAATATGATTATAGGCACTGTGCAAATCCAGTTTGGTATACCACTGGGCATGTCGAAGTTGTTCGAGGGCTGCAGGGACGAGTGGTAGAGGGTATGCCATTCTCCTGGTGACCTTATTCAAGGCTCGATAATCAATACAGGGCCTCAATCCTCCATCTTCCCCACGAAAAAGAACCGGAAGATGAGGGTGAATGACAGGGGCGTATGATGCCTTGTTCCAAACTCTCTGTAATGTACCGCTCCATGGCGTGTTCCTCCGGTTCAGACAAAGGGTAGATACGTCCCTTGGGTAGGGGAGCTCCTTCCAGTAGATCGATACAGCAGTCGTGTTGGCGATGTGGGGGTAGTGCAGTTGTGGGGTGTGTACTGAACACGTCCGAAAAATCTTGGTACTCTGAGGGGGCTTGATCTGCTGTTAGGGGGAGCGGATTCTCGATAGAGGACACTAGACAAGGGAGAATTTCTTTTCGTTGAGGGAGGAGGGAAGAATTGATACAATGCTGATGGCATCAGCGGCTCCAGTGCGTTAACTCCAGGTTCCGCCAATCCATTCCGGGATTGTGGTTTTGCAGCCAAGGTAAGCTGAGTATGACCGCCTCCTGTAACTCAGGTAGGACAAGAAACGGAATGGTTTCAACATGAAACACGCCAGTGTGCATGCAAAGGGGCAGCATTTGTTCCGAAATCCGACCCGAACTGAGTCGTCTACCGTCAATGGCACTCACCCAGATCGGAGACTTGAGTAAGGTAGAAGGGAACCTATACCTGGTTGCGAGGGAGGCATTCATGAAGTTCCCCGCTGCTCCGGAGTCCACGAGGGCTCTCTTCATTGGGGTAGAACTTAGAATCTATGTTAAAGTTTTAATAGTAACGTTTACAGCTTTGGTCACTCCCCCCCTCCCCCCCAGTATTTTTCAGATCTTCAACAGTGACACATTTGAATTCAGTCACTTCATCAGCACTCTGTTAGTATCCCACATACAAAGCTAAAGACATGGGGATAATGCCTTCCACTCTGTGGCACCAAGATGTCTAATTTGCAGACGTGGTTGGTGCATTATGGACAGCGCTTTGGGACAATGTTTGTGAAGGCCACATTATGAACAGACTTTTACTTTGCTTACCCTGGAAGAAGCACATATTGGTCCTCAAAAAGCTCACCAATATTCTCTTTCGCCAGTTAAGAAAGACCTTACCTCTGTTCTCAATGTCTAGAGTTTGGGTCTGTAAGGACATCTAAAGAGACACCAGCAGACTCAAAACAGACAAGAACTCCTACACTACTCCTACTGTGAAAGCACTTTCTCAGTAAATCTGCAAGAGCACTTGAAAAAGTGAGAGAAGATGGTTAGGTCTTTGCCATCCAGATACTTTTAGGGTTAATGGAAAATTAATGAAAGACTGCCAGCTGCTATTTAAAAGTAGGTTGGGAATGACTGGTATAAAACTTACAGTAAATACTTATTAGGATATAAGTTATGAAAAAGAAGCCACAAAATTTTCATTCCACAAGGCATGTATTCCCTTGAAACGAACAACCTTTAATAAAAAAATAAATTAAAATATAAAATAATAATACATTTTATTTATAGGGGCTTTTCAAGTCACCCAAGGTCACTACAAAATACACAATGAATAAGTATTAATAATGATAATAAATTAATAACAATTAAAACGTGTAATGGATAAAATAGCATATTACCTAATGCTTTTATTGTAAAATAACACTAATTTGAATGAAGTCATGTGGAATAAGCAATAAGTGAGTGAATAAGCTAGTCTTAAGGTGCGACTTGAAAATGGTCAGAGTCAGTGTTATGGATGTTTTTGAATAGGGAATTCCAAAGATGAGTACCGGTGTGACAAAAGGCTCTAGAGACCATGTTGGTCAAGCAGACAAGGAGGTGTGAAGAGGAGACCTGATATGAAGGATTGAAGAGTGCAAGCAGGAATATAGGACTGCATGAGCTCTGAAAAGAAATGTGGAGCAAGGTAATGGAGGACTTTGAAAATGAGGAGGACAATTTGAAGATTAAAAAGGAGTTGGATAGGGAGTTAGTGGTAGAACAGGAGGGGTGATGTGTTGTACACAGAGAGTCCAGAGTATGATGTGGGCAGCAGAATTCTGGATCAGCTGAAGTTTATGGAGGAAATTATGTGGGAGACTAGATAAAAAAGAACTGCAGTAAACAATGTGGGAGGTGACCAATGCAGGAATGAGAATGGTGGTGCTGTGCAGGCTGTGTAGGGTTGTGGTATTTCTCAGGCAAAGCTTCATCCAAGGTTATACACTAGGAGTCAGTAGCTCTAACAAGGCATCCTGGTCAGATGGTGTCCAGGTGGGCACTGGGTACATACATGCACAAAGAAAGAGTCTCAGGTCTGTCTGCTGTGCTTTTGTTGGATTTGGAAACTGACTTATCAGAGGCCCAGTTTGGGTATCCACAGGTGTTAAGCACTGTCTTCACATGGCACAGTGGGGGTGTTTTCTGCCCTGTGGTGTAGTGTCCTGATGACTTCTAGTTTGTGTTGAAGGGGATGGTGAAAGTCAAATTGCAAGTATTGATCTGTGTGTGTGGGTTCCCTCTAGACCTCTATTTCCAGGTTGCCACCGACTCCAATGAGAACCATGCAGTCTAGGAAAGCCAACCTGTTGTTGTTTGTATCTTCTCTAATGAATCTGATGTTAGAGTCCACCGTGTTGATATGGTCTGTGAAAGCCTGTATCTTCCGAACGTTGATTTTTCATCCAGGTGTAATCCACATATATGAACCAGTGGGTTGGTGCTGTCCCCTGGAAAGAACTAAGTGCTATACTTTGTACGTCTTCCATGTGCAGGTTGGCAACAATGGGTGACAAAGGGGAACTCATGACATAGCCATGTTTCTGTCTGTAGAACTCACCTCTGTACATTAAGTAGGTGGTGTTTAAATACAAGTCCAGGAGAGTGCAAATCTGGACCGGGTTGAGGTTATTTCTCATGTCAAGGGTGCTATCTTCCTCCAGTATTCTTCTGATGACTGTTAGCGTATTGGTGGTGGGAATGCTGGTTAAACGTGATGTGACATCAAAGGATACTAAGGCTGGAGTCACGCCCCTCTCTAGAAGTTTGGTTACAGGGCCCATGCTGTGTGTTGAGGTGAGCCCTATTTTAGATAATAATAATAATAATAATAATAATAATAATAATAATAATAATACATCCATCCATCCATCCATTATCTTAACCGCTTATTCCTGGTGAGGGTCGCGGGGAAGCCTGGAGACCATCCCAGAGCACATAGGGCGCAGGGCAGGGGACACCCAGGGCGGGGCGCCAACCCACCACAGGGCAATAATAATACATTTTATTTATAATGCACTTTACATTTGAAACCAAATCTCAAAGTGTTACGTTTTATCAAACAGTAAAAAGAACACTGGGAACATCAAACAGAAGAAAAATAAAGAAACATATAACACCAAATAACCTAAAAATAGTTTAAAATGCTCTTAAAGCAATATAACTAAAAACAGTCAAGCTAAGAACAGTCTAACTAAAATACGCTTTCCTAAGCAAAAAAGTTTTAAAAAGTCCTTTTTTAAAAGCACCCACCCGAGAAGCTGCCTCAAAGGCCCTGTCACCCATGGTTATTAGCCTTGTTCTGGGAGCACGCAGATGGTGCGTTTGGCCTGACCGGGTTCTGGAAGTGATATATGGAGTGAGACGTTCAGTGAAGTAGGTGGGGGTATCACCATGCAGACAGTGATGGCAGTGAAGGAGGAGTTTGTATTCAACATGGAGGTGAATTGGGAGCCAGTGAAGTGTGCGGAGGATGGGAGTCAGGTGCTTCTATTTCCGCACCCTCATCAGGATCCTGGCAGCGCTGTTTTGTACATATTGGAGCTTTTGAATGCTCCTGTGAGGGATCCCAATGAGGAATGCATTACAGTAATCCAGCCTGGAGGAGACAAAGGCATGGGCGAGCTTCTTGGCAGTGGGGAGAGAGAGGGATGGGAGGAGTTTAGCAGTGTTGCGAAGATGAAAGAAGGAAGTTTTACAAATGTGATTTACATGATTTTCAAAAGTAAGTTGGAGATAAAACCTCACCTTCAGGTTAGTAACAGAGGGGCAAAGAGGGATATTATGGCCAAAAAATTATATGGAGGTTATGGGGAAGGAACCAAGCTGCTGAGAGATGCCAATCTGCATGGCTTCAGTTTTAGAGCTGTTGAGCTGCAGGAAGTTTTGACTCATCCAAGCCCTTATCTCCAGGCATGAGGTAAGACAGGTGACAGTGGCATTGGGGGTGAGGGAAGGAGTGATCTTGATATATAGTTGTGTGTCATCAGCATAGCTGTGGAATGAGATTCCATACTTGCTGACAACACAACTGAGAGGGAGCATGTAAATGGTGAAGAGGGTCGGGCCGAGCACTGAGCCTTGGGGAACCCCACAGGTGACAGTGTGGGGCTGAGATCTAGCATTCTCCAGGGCTATAGACTCAGTCCTTTCCATGAGGTATGACTGGAACCAGAGGAGTGCAGTACCAGAGAGTCCAGTGTAATGCTGAAGGCAATGAAGGAGTATGTGATGGTCAACAGTGTTGAATGCACCAGAGAGGTCGAGAAGGATGAGAAGAGATGGAGAACTGGAGTCAGAAGCCATCAACAGGTCGCTGGTGACTCTGATGAGGGCTGTTTTAGTACTATAGAAGGGATGAAAACCAGATTGAAATTTTTCATACAAATTATGTGCTTTGAGGTGATTGTGAAGTTGGGAGGAGATTACTTTTTCTAAAACTTTGTAAATGAAAGGGAAGTTGGAGATGGGCCTGTAACTAGACAGGGCTTCAGGATCTAATGTAGGTTTTCTGAGATGAGGCTTAATAAGAGCTGTTTTTAGAGATGATGGCACATGATCGGTTTGAAAAGAGAGGTTTATGATTTTTGTTATTAAAGGACTGATGGGGTGATTATGGGCTTTGAGCAGGGGGGAGGGAAGTGGGTCCAAGGAGCATGTAGACGGTATGGATCTGCAAATGATATACTCAACATCCTGCTGCATGGTAAGGGAGAAGTGAGTTAAATGCTGTGACATGGCTGCAGTAGGGTTTTATTGGGAAGGAGCTGTTTAAGGTTGAAAGAGATGATCGGATCTTGTCTATTTTTAATGTGAAAAAATCAGTGAACCTATTGCAGTGATCTACTGTATGATTATTGTGTGAGGGAGTTTGTGGTTTGAGAAGATAATTGATGGTTGATAAGAGTTGCGTAGAGTTACCAGGGCTGTTGTAAATGAATTTAGAATAATAGTCTGATCTGTCCTTAGAAAGTGCTTTGGAATATGCCTTTTGATGTTCCCAGTAGACTAATTTATGTACTGTCAAGCCTGTTTTAAAGGCGTGCTCCAGGACTCGGCCAGATCTTTTCATCTGCTTAAGTTCATCCGTGAACCAAGTGGCGGAGGGAGTGAAAATTACAGTCTGAGTTTTTAATGGGGCATGGGAATCTAGGATGGACTTTAGACAATTGTTGTAAAAGTCCATTAGGTCACTGAGTGATGAATGTTGAGCAGGGAGACAGGTCCTGGAGATGCAAGCTGAAATAGGCAGAGTCAATGTTCTTGATGTTTCTGAAGGCGATGTGGCATTGTGGCTTGATAACAGGGGGCTGGCAGAGATAACTTCATGATGGTCTGGTGATCAGAGACACCCATGTCATACACATGGAGGTCTGTAATTGTGGCAGAGTCAGTGATAACCAGATCCAGTGTGTGCCCCTGTTTTGTGTGGGGACATCAACAAGCTGCTGGAGATTCAGGCAATCCAGGACCTACCTAAACTCAGCAGCAAGATGACAGGAGTATGAATCAATGTGAATATTGAAGTCACCTAGTACTACAACATTTGTAGTACAGAGTGACATAAGGAAGTCATGTATATCACAGATGAAGGTTGGTTGTGGTTCAGCGGGGAGATAAATAAGTACTATTGTTACAAGAAGTGGATATTTACATTTAACAACCAAATTTTCAAAAGAGCAGACATTGGGGACAGACACTGGGGACAACTGAATATTGCTGCGGTGAATAGCACCAAGGCCACCACCCTGACCAGTTGTACAAGCCTTGTCCAGGAAACAGTATCCAGGTGGGCAGGCCTTATTGAGGGCTGAATACACCTCAGGCTGTTGCCAGGTCTCTGCGAGGCATAAAATGTCAATCCAGTGTGATATGATGTACAGAGTGGATTTTGCTGAGTGGACGAAGGACATGGTGATTTACCCCGGATTTTCCAACTTGCCCAGCGCTATTAGTCCCGGTAGTAGTGGTGCTGCTCTGATGATGCATACGTTGACACTTCAGCTGTGCGACGGGATGTGCTGCTGACCAGAGGGATGGCACAGAGTTGTCACTGTGTTTGGACAAAACAAACCGGCGTCGAGATCCTCTGTGGATATAATGGGGTCGGTGCAGAAGTCCCATTTGTATAATGGTGGGCAGTCCTGTTGGAATATTGTTATTATTGAGTTCTTGAAGCTGCGAGGAAGAATAGGTGATCATGATCCCATCTGGACTGGCTCTGTCAGCTTGAGAGCAGCCGGTGCTAGCCATTAGCTGCAATGTTGGTACACAGCATTGGATAATAGCTATACAAGACAGGGTGGTCCACAACTTTCCAACAGATGGTAATCCATAGCCCAACGTCTGCTTAAAGACTAAGGCCATGCAGGAAACCGTGGAGGCTGGCACAACATGGAGCTGATGTTAGTGCTAGCACCGGTCAGATGTTGATGGGAGGCTGCTGGCTTGCTAGCCACCATGCAGGGACAGTTCAGCTGGAGGTCATGAGGCACCAGAAAACAGACCAATGTTGAAACTCCCAGTGCCACAATTTGTCAGAGCCAAGACTTTAGAATATCCACCACTGGATGCCAGGGAGTATGCACCATTTGCCGGGGTTTGAGGCAGTAGCGACAAGCATTAAGTATGTATATCCTGAGTTAGACTTATAACACTTGGTTAAAATATTTAAAAAGTTGGCATTCGACAAATTAACACTGACTGCAATGAAGCGAGAAGCGGCGAACAAACAACGGCAGCATCCTCTCCTCTATTCTGTCATTAGTCTTACTAATGTCACTAGTACCAAGGCAAAGCACACATCAACCTGAATCAACCTGAATAGATGTTGTTTCTCCACTTCTTGCACTAAATCTGGCACTTTTCCCAACAGATATAACATGTTCCATGTTCTTAAAGCTAATTTTGATACCTGAGGATTCACAATGTATTGGACCATTACTACTCCTCTTGCATGTGGTGGGCCCACAGGAGGACAGTCCCATGTAGTTCATTTAGGCTGTACCTAGCTGGTCCCCATGGGTAAGGTCCCAACCACCAGGGGCATTTCAACAAGATCTCCACCAGGTGGGGCCCCGGTATCATTATTCCAGAAGAGGTAACCGGGTCCTTAGTTCTTTTCGAAGCGTGAATGAATCGCTCTTGATTTGTCCCCTCACCTAGGATTAATTATACTTGGGAGTCCCTACCAATGACTATTCACCCCTGACAATGGGGCTTCTTAAAGTTCAGACTTCGGTCCGGATCCAGACCGAACTGCAAGTCAATCCGGTCTCAGCCCACATCTCGTATTAGAAATGCAATAATACAATGTAATGAACTGTATGTTTCCTACTTAAAAAAAAGATTTATACTTATCAATAAATAGTTATGTAGAATGTAGTGTTTTTGGAGATCATTACACTGATTCTATCCTGAGATTAAGACTAAATGTAATTGTTTTCCTGTTTGACACTGTTTTTATGGCATAGATGACAGCCAGCGAGCGTATGAAGTTGAACATCACATGACAGACCTCAAGAGTCTGCTAACAGCCACTCGTTCAAAATTGGTGAGTTAACTACTGGCTAACAGGCATTCATGGCCTGTCCTGCGGGTACTAAAAGTGAGACTTTGGCATCTTCCATCAGTATACATTACGCTGCCAGTGCGGCAAATGTGGTAAGGATGTCACTATCTAAACGTGCAAAAAAAAACAGAGAAGTATGCATTCATTTTACCCCCAATCCAGCACAAAGCCCCTACATTTCATTCGCACAGACTTTTGGAGTAGTGAAGAGTGGAAATGCTAAATGCCACAGTGACACAAAATATAGATGTTTCAAACAGCAATATCCTCAGTATACAGAGGTCAGGACAACAAAACTTCTGATAGTTACAATCCTCCAATGAATCAACAAACAAGTTGTTTGTAAGATCTTTGACACAGCGTCCATCTAATGACCACAGCTTTTGTGCCAAGGTTTAGGCAGCTACATGAAGACAGACAGTGCCACTTCTCACACTAGGCTGCTAAGTGTTTGACTGTCTTAGGACACAATACAAGTTGTACTTTAAAATAATTTCAATATAACAGTCTCTTGTGTTGTTCTTTAAGGTCAGTTTGTTTAATGAATTTATTTGTGCATGAAAACAAAGACACTTTTCCTGTTTAGTTTGTTTAGGCATGAAAATCAGTCAATGAAAAATTTTCAATTTCAGTTAAAATTTCTTCTAAACCTCCACTGTGCACCTGTAAACTTTAATGTTAAATATTTTAACTACTTGGGTTCAAAAGTGTAGAGGAATGTGAAAGTGTTATGGTGAGAATCCCCCAGTAGTCAGGACAAGAGTGTGATTAGCCCCCAAAAAAAGGTTTTTTGCTCCGCAAGCTAATCGCCTTGTATGGTAACTCTATGCAGGAGGTGAGGTCATGAGCTTGAACCCGGGTCACCCTGTAATGCAAGCAACCATTTATAGGCAAACTGTAATATTTTTTGCAGTAGCTTGTGACGTATTTTGAATCTTTCTGACAGTTGCTTTAGAATTGCTTTAATTTAAGTAACAGATTGCAGTCAAGCAGTGGCATTTTTTAGACTTGAATGCCTTAAACTTTAATATATGTTGCTTGTAATTTACAAGTTTATTAGAAGTCATTTACTTATTGCCAATTGTTCTAGACCTTTGGTCTTGAATAGAAATCACATTTGGACCTTTGAATATTTAACCCCTGTCCTAGGATCAGTGGGGTAAACAAACCTCTCCACCCCAATAAGCTGCCGACTGCTGATTCAGCAAAGTCAGTATAGTGGCCTTAAGGGATCACAGGGTTAAGGAGTCAAAGGTTTTTCATATTTGAGTGGCATCGCACCGAACTAGAGACCATGCAAGGCTGGTATAAGTGTTCCAAAGAGGATGGAAGCTGTTCTGAATGCAACTACTGTACCTACTTCTCATTAGGTCTCTGCTCTTCCATGAGTTGGTTAAATGAAGCAACCACAACAAAACTTTTAATCCAGTTTATTATTTTTCTTTCAGGGGCAAAGGAATAAAACCAAAAATGCAAAGAAAGTTAGAGCTGTTCTATTTTAAAGTTCTAAACTAAAATACTGTTAGTGTAAATCAAACGATAAAGCAAATACAACAAATGTGGTTAAATGTTTAAGATAAATGTACCAATTCATCCTTTTCTTTTATCACAGCAGGTAAGTACAACACTCAACCCCCCCATCAAAAAAAAAAAAAAAAAATTCCCAAATAAAACTGTGCCATTACGTTGTACTGTTGATAACGGATCACCACGTCCCTGGTGATATGAGGGAAGCACCAATGTGGTGTTAATGGTCCACAATACAGCAGGAGTCAACAGAAAGGGGCATTGGTACTTTAAATGGCACAGAAATATGAAGAAGAAGAAAAAAAAAAAAAAAAAAAAGGCAGGATGACCCAGTGTGGGTGGTCAGACCACAGCTGTCAAACTTGACCTGGCTGAGTCACTTCTCTGTTCCTTTTGGTTTTCAACCCATTTACCTGACCTAATTTGCTGAATATATATACCTGTACTCATTTAAATGAATTCCACACCAACATTCAGGATCAAAATGTCATTTCCTAAACACAGTTAAGCAGTAGCCAAAATGAAGTATGCCAAAATTTTATACAAACGTCAACATTGTTAAAAAGTGTAACTGAGGGAAAAGATTTCATTGACAAGCTGCACACATACAGTCCTTCAAAACTAAGTTTGGCAATTGTAGTTTTGAAAGCACAGTTAACAGGATGTGCCTTGTAAGGAGAATGCCCTTTGACTTTTCAAACCCGGTTTGCTAACAGTCGCACCTCCCATGTTATCCACTCATGTGATCTGAAAGAGTTCAGTTGTAGAAACAGCAGACCAGGAGTTGGAAGGAGAATTGTGGTCCAGATCATATACCTGCGTGACAGCTGTGAACCTGGACATTGGCCAGTGATCTGGACCACTGAGAAGTTCATAACCAGGTTAGGAGTGGGTGATGACCACCAGCTCCTTCACAGGGTCCATACTGAACGTAAGGCGGAGTGAGGGCAGATACCAACAACAGGCCTGAATACAGACTGCAAACAGAGGAAAAGCTCCAAGTCACTAAAGTTTAGCTGAAACTGCAGCAACCAAGACAAAGGAAGCACCTTGGGCTCTGTGTTCCATTCTTTGTTTGCTACAGAGGGAGTGGAGAGGCGTTTTTTTTTTTTTTTTTTTTTAAACGAGCTTAGAGTCACACACAACAGAACTGAGGCCTCCTGTTGAACTGGATGCAAGAAATACATCCCTTCCTCCACCTTTTCTTTCTTTCTCAGTCCATTTTTGCGCTGAGCTCAAGAGCACTCCTCTCCAATGCGCTGGCATGAGCGGCCCACCTTGCGCTCAAGCTTCACCATCTTGAGCACTGCCTCCTGGCGTCCGCGCCCCAGGTGGTCAAACATGCAGTCATGCTGCTCGGGCAGACGGTGCAGCATGCAGAAAATGTAGCCTAGGAAACGAAAATGCACCAATCACGGGTCACCACTGACACAATTCAGTTCAATCAGGGATGTTGTTGTGACATTTTATGTTGATCCAAGTTAAATGTAATATTTACTGTGATCTTAGCTGTAATAATATAAAACTTGGAGGGGAGGGGACCTGTTGGCCAGTACAGTAAAAAAAAAATTGTCTACTGATATCATAGCTAGCACTAAAGAAGTTTTTAATGCATTAAGAACCATGTTCAAATATTTGCATGCACACACACAACCGAATTTAACTGACCACAGCGACACGAGCCCAGCTCTTGCTGAACCAGCTCCAGCTTGGCTTGACAGTGATGACATCTTCGGCGACTTCTCTGCTTCTGCCCCCCCTGGCTTCCACCCTCCTCACCCGGCCTCACCCTCTTCTCAGGTGTTGCCTCGCTCTCTGACCCAGAGCCTGAAACTGCACCACATGCACACAACACAGGGCACACCTACACCTAAATTCTGGGCTATGTGAAACCTGCAGCTTGGCAGTTTGACTGACAGTTTCCAATGCAAGGTTTAAATAAAGGAAATCAGGAAAACCTCTCACTGAACATGTGGGTCTACCTGAGTCATGTGGCCGTTTAGTGGGTGTTGACAATGTGCCCTGAGATGCATCTGTACAGGAAGTGCCTGCGATGGACAAAAAAAAAAAATATGACAATGTTATGTTTAATAGCTACAGCCTAGTGATGTGGAATAAGGTATATGTTTTTAGAGCAAAAGGAGCCTTAGGACTTCCCAACTGAGAGACCTCAGTCTGTCAGGATCGGGAGTAACATCTCCAGCACCACCACACTGAGCACTGGAGACCCACAGGTCTGAATTCTCAGACCACTGCTGTTCACATGACTGATTCACGACTATGTAGGTTCGCACAGCTCGAACCATAACATCAAGTTCACTGACTGTGGCGGGTATCATCAGCAAGAACCTTGAGTGGGCCTATAGAGAGGAGGTGCAACAACTAACTGACTGGTGCAGAACCAACAACTGGTCTCTCAACATGGATAAAAAGAGATGGTTGTGGACTTTAGGACAGCACAGAGTGACAACTTTCTGCTGATCATTGACGGCTCCTTTATAGAGATCATAAAGAACATCAAATTACTTGGCATCCACCTGGCAGAGAACCTCTCTTGGTGTTGGTCGCCAGTTCCATCGTAAAGAAGGCTCAGCAATGGCTCTACTCCCTGAGGAAGCTGAGGAAAGCCCATTTCCCTCCACCCATCCTCACCATGTTTTACAGAGGGACTACTGAGAGCATCCTGTGCAGCTGCATCACTGCCTGGTTTGGAAATCACACCATATCAGACCACAAGGACCTAAAACAGGTAGTGAGGACAGCTGAGAAGATCATTGGTTCTCTCTTCCCACCATCAAGGACATTTGCTCCACATACCGCACCCCAAGGCCACCAGCATTGTGGGTAACCCTACACATCCGTCACACAAAGTGTACAGTCTACTGCTGTCTGGCAAAAGGTACTGGAGCATCTGGGCCCTCATGGCTAGACCATGTAACAGCTTCTTTTCCCAAGTCATAAGACTGGTCAGCTCTCACACTCGAAGTGTATACTTTACACAGAACTATCAGCACTGCGCTGTGTTATGTTTATCTCTTGCTGTGTACACTATGTATAGTACTCCTTACTGTTTTTGCATCCAGTAAATTCTAGTAGCAGTTTTATGTTGTTTATGTAGCACCTGGTGTCCTGGGGGAACATTGTGTCATTTCACTGTGTACTGTACCAGCTGTATATAGCTAAAATGACAATTAGAAACCACCTTGACCTTGATTTGTCATTCTTTACCTAGCCTTACTTGTACTTCAGCGAGTACCAATTTGCCTTCATTTACCTTAAATATTAACTAAGGGACGGTACAGATCACCTTTACTGGTTTTCCAACTTGCTAATGTTTAAGACCCTTGCTTAGATTGCTATGTCAAATGGGAAGTTCCTCCTTGTGGGAGAAAGGTTAAATCCCCTTACCCTCCTGCATGGAAGAAAACACACTTCCTTTATCTTCTACCAACATCTGCTCTGACTTCACAGGTTCTGTTGGAAGGGGCAGGCTACTGCTGGTACTGATATCGCTACAAAGGACTGCTGACTGGCTACTGGGGCTGCTGGAAGAAGGATCTGGTGTACACTCCTCATCTGACTGCTTCTTCTGGATGTCTGGGGGGAAAAAAAAAAAAAAAAAAGAGGGGAGGAAAAAAAAAAAAAAAAAAAATCTACATACTGTGACAGTATGTGTACTTTATCATACCATTAATATACAGGAAACCTGCCATTTTAGTGTTCTACAGAGCACTGAAAACAATATTAGAAAACTCACCTGCAAAACACTTGGAGCACAGGTTCATGGTCTTGCTAGACCTGTGGAGGATTCGGGAGGGGGGAGAGGGGCAAGAGGAAAAAGCAACTAAAACACTAATGGCAATAATTTGTATTCGAACAGATTCTAGCTTTTGGGGAAAAACAAAACACATATAACTCTGTACTGAAAATGAATTCGAGTTTTTATATATATTATACACACACACACACACACACACACACACACACACACACACACACACGCACACACACACCTTAACGTTCACAAATGTTTAAACTGTAAAATACTAAAATGTGTAAATTCTAATAAAATAAAAACATTTTCTCCATTACAGCTATCCCTCATCACACAAAATAAATATACCAAATACCACAAAATTCACCAAGACAACAGCTATGCCAACAGTGAATAAAAGTGCATCCAGTGTATAATGTAGTATGCAGTGTTAGTGGGAAAATGTAGAAACACTGATCTTCACCACTTTCCATAATGAGGTTTCATGACAAGCTGCAGGATTAAGGAAGAGAAACACGAACTGATACAGTTTACTGAGTAAGGATGTGCTGACACCATCCATTAAATATGCAGAGAATTAATTTTATTGTGTAAGGTTCTTACAAACTTACATGAAACTTTGCAAATATATAATTACCGAAACGTTACCTTTAACTTGATCAATGCATTATTTTTATGTTTTATGTAGGTACAATAAAAGTATTCCTAGACAATAGTAGCTCTGTTTGACAGCTCTTAGCAGTGCTTCTGAACAAACCTATGTTGCTGATGGTATTTTGTTTGGTATTTTCATCATTCACAAAACCCCAAAAGTACAGATTTTTACAAAACTAAATTTATCAGTCCAGCTTATATGAAGTGTGGTTACCTCATAAAAAAAGGTCAGCTCAGCTTTCTGTGATGACAAGACAGCTGCAAACTGACATGGCATCCATCAGCCCTAAGACTATTGAGGAGATAAACTTGTCTCATACCATGATGTTCAACAAAAGTCTCATCACTAATAACTCATTAAAACATTATTTCCCAAAGAAGAATCTAAACCTTGACTATTCATAAGTGTCTTACCTTTATTTTCTTAAAGTGTAGCCTAATCTTTCAAAACACATTAAGGTCTTCACATATTGTGGAGATCTTTAGCCAGTGACAACAGATCGTATACATACTCACAATACCTTACAGATAAGGCAGCCTTTTCCCTATTTGTATTTTCATTTCGGTTGCTAGAAACCAGTTTATATCACCACTAATAAGTTGATCTAAAAATTTCACGCCGTACAGAATAAACAGTTAAGGTGAATTTTCACGCAACTCGAAAAACAGACGCTTAGCTAATCTTAAACAGAAAGTTGTCGGCCCAAGTTTTAACAGCTGTTTTGCAGCGGTTA
The DNA here is from genome assembly GCA_025773905.1 of Chitala chitala. NCBI lineage: Eukaryota > Metazoa > Chordata > Actinopteri > Osteoglossiformes > Notopteridae > Chitala > Chitala chitala. The sequence continues at coordinate 24,223 of JABJVR010047692.1, forward strand.
AAACCCCGTTTAGAAAGGCGGAGAGGCGATGAAGCGGCAGAGGGACAGCTCTGAGCAGGGCTGGGGACACTGAGGACAGGCGGCTGCTTCCACCAAGTCCATGTACAAACTGTCAGACTAAACAGCTGTTAGGATATTCGGCGAGCCTGCGGACTTCACCTCTCAGCTTCTGCTTGACGAGGAATCGGTCTCGCAACAGTGACTAATGGGCTTTAAAAAGACATTTAAGAATGGCCGATGCCTCAACTCAGTAACTCCCATTTTTTTTAAAACCAAAAAACAGTCAACTCTGCCCCACTCCCCACCCCTACTCAGGCCTACATAATAACAATGGGTTATACAACACCACGAGTGCTACCAATTAGAGAAACGGAAAAAGTTTCCATAACCCGCACATAAGTTGAGGTAACGTTGCTTGGCTAGAGTCTTACCCCCAGAAACCACAGGGACAGCGGGGCGGTAAACTAGGCGGCTTGCTGCGCTCACTGCCCGTGTCTCCCATCGCTCAAACCGGGACAGGAGAAACCGACGACCGACCGGAGAAGCGGCCTATTCGCTACGGAAGGCAATCCGACAGTGGGCGTGTAAGTTCACCTAAAAAGTGTGATTGGAAATCAAGACCGTCAGACGGACTACAGCTCCAAGCTACGCGAACGACAACTCGACCTGAAGGTTTTAAACAGCGGAGAAATTCAGCTTTAATGGTGTCGAGTACAGTCCCTGTGTTCACACGGAATCAGAGCACAGATCAGCTGGAACTGGGCTGGAGCCAAAACCAAGTGTAGGGGAGACGAGTACTTCTTTCGGATGTAAATCGAAATTTTATATGTGTAAGAAAATACAAGTTAAAATATAAATTACTAAATCACAGTAATAAAAAAGAGAAAACATAATCTACATGATGCTGGTTTAAATATTACAGACTAGTATTTAGTTTATAATTCAGAGAAACCCGTACTTGAAGTGGAATCGTCCAACTATTTTTTCGTGCTGGGGGTGAGCTTTGTGAAATAAATCGGGTACGACAGCTATGTGCGGTTGTTTTAGGTGAACTTTCGGTCATAAGATAGTTTGATTTGGAAAACGACCATGATAGTGATAACTGTACCATATTAGGTGGCAGCGATTAAACCGTACTTTATTAGATGTTGGACTTTCCTTTCACAGACATGACAGGTGTTTCATCGTACTGCAGGGGTAGGAGTTGTGTTGTAGAAAAGTGAAATCTGCAGGATAAATCTTAAATTTTCCACCGTGTTATATAAAACTAGGCTTTTTTTTGCAACAAACAAGTTGCCACATTTATGTGTTAAGTTATCAAGTTTAATGCTAGAAGTTTCACTATTGCGCCAGTATTCACCCACGAGCACCCTATAAGACTTGGATGGATAGGACAGACCCTGAGGGACAAAAAAGAGAAACGTGGAAGCAATAAAGTCACCGTAGTTACTTGCACTTTTTTAGAAGCCGGAGCATAAAATTGTTTGGATGAGCGTAACAGGAAATACACAGAAATTCTCTAAATTTTCTTTACGTCTTCTTCATTTTCACAATGACCACTAGATGGCATAACGGCCCTTAGTGCTCCATTATTATCCAGAATTTACAGTAGGTTAGGAATTAATTTGAGGTTCTGCGGCCAGCGTTTCAACGAAGCAATGCGCAGTAGACTATTGATGTAAATTCAATAGTGTATTTGTGACATTCCTCTATTGTCATTCAGTTCAAAGTAGTTACATAATATGGAGTGTTGTAGTGTTATCAGGCCTTACACTTAAGTAGTAGTTTACTTTTATATTTTAATTGTACGTAATAATTTGTGTTATAGTTTTTTGGTGTTTGCATGTTCATTTTGCTACAACACCGAGTCTTAATGATATACATTATTAAATTAATATGCATATATAACAATGCTTCATTATCTACTGCTGAGATATGAATTTTTGAATATGCCGAGTATGTTTGTAATTTTAATTTAATCATTATCACTACATTCACCAGATACATTGAATGACCAAATAAACAGGTATAACCATCACTTTGCGTGTGATGTATACCATGTCTGGTATTTTGTCAATGAGGCATAATTACCAGTGCACCCATCAGGGCAATTTACATGTGAGAGGGATGGTTTCTGCAAATGTGGATGGCCCTCGCATGGTGAGAATCAATGCCGGTTCAGTGATTGCAGTTAAATTGCTGGTGTTAACCAATAATCAACAGGTGCCTTAAAACTCTTAATCAACAAGGCAAGCACCAAGGGTGAATTCTTGTTGAATTACTATGGTGTAATAGCATTCCTGCTTACAGTAAAATTATCTGTGGCATCATAGCTTTCTGATCAAGGTTTCAGTCTACATAAAATTGCATATGGGATTTCCATATTGTTTAAAAAATAATGACATTTGACTATATTGATTATTGCTCAGTTTTTTTTACAGTTTTTCTCAGTTGCTAAAACACTAAACCCCATTCTCCAAACCAAATTCTCGGTGACCTAAACTCATTTTTAGAATCAAACACTCCTTTGGCCAAACCTTAAACACTATTCGGGTACTGAGACACAATTAGCAAAACTCATCCGCTCTGTTTTGCTAAACCTTAAACACATTCTCAGTCACTAAACACATTTCACATTGTGATACAC
>JABJVR010047693.1:0-26865 GCA_025773905.1 Chitala chitala
ACACACACACACACACACACACACACACACACACACACACACACACACACACACACACACACACACACAAAGGGTAACTGATATCCAATCCACCTAACCAGCATGCTTTTAGAGATGTGGGAGGAAACTGGGGAACCTGGAGGAAATAATGCTTCTTGGGTAGAACAAACAAACTCCACACACACAGCACTGACAGCCAGATTCAAGCCCTGGAGGTGTGAGGAAACAGTGCTAACTCACTGAGTCACCATGTCGCCCCTGCACAGTTCCAAAATTGAATAAAATGATTTAATAAAGAATTTAAATTGAGCCTAAACTAATATTTACCATGTGGACAAAATCATTTAGAATTGTCTTCCTCTACAGATTTATAGGCGATTGCTTGTAAAATCCTCTTACTGAGAGCTAATGAAAATGTTTATGAGCATCAAATACCCATGAAAGCATGTACGTGTTATTCATACAGCTTTATACTGTTTCCACAGACCAATAAATAATACAATAAAAGCCAGATTTAATATCTCTAAGTACCTCATAGACATTTACTCTTATATCGTCATTCCTTTTTAGCCACATGTGTCAAAAGCACAATTAAGATGGCTGGATGTTTTACTGCAGAAATATATATTAAGCACGTATCTCATACAGTAGGCAGAACGGTGGTGCCTGTTTAACCATAAAGGAGGGGGTAACACAAATAAATATACTAAACAACCCCTTCATAGGAACTCAATTTCCACCTACATGTTGTGCTGCACAGAAAAAAATTTACTTAATATTTGAGGGTTTTTATATTTTGTGTGTGTGTGTGTGTGTGTGTGTATACCTCAGATAGAAAATTCCTAACAAAAAAAGAAAGAGCTACATAATAATAAATATGGGAATTGAATCAAATGAAATAGAAAAACGATAACAACAGTTACTTGAGCAATGGGTGGTGAAACCTAGTAACATCTGCAAGAGGCCGGGCAAGTTCAATGCCAGTTTAGCTTTTGATTGTTTCAGCTACTTACAAACGTATTACTTTTCCCTCCAAAGTCCTCACTGAAAGGAAATGAACACAGCTGCACACTCTGCCTGTGTGCTGAGGAGCCAGGCCCCTCCAGCTGGCTCAGGGACGTGAGACACAGGTCAGAGACGGACTCTGGCAGACTCTCACAGGGGGCAGAGGGCCTCACAAACACTGCTCCCCTGCCAAAAACAACCTGCCTTTGACGGCATGCCAGAGAGCAGCACGCTATGACCTTCTTATGGCTGCAATAGCCATCTGCTACCTGAGCAGTGGGTAAAGATGTCCTGCTTAACGGCATAACGACAGCAGTAAAGCGTACGTTTCTTGCCCTGCACTAACTACAGGCTTGCACAAAGGAGCGGACTGGGGCTGTTTATATCATCACTAGTCTTTGAATATCCTGAGTCTCACAATTAAGTGAGGAAAACCAGGTGAACACACATGTAAACTTTAAAGCAGTGCTGGGAAAACAAAAACGATTCCATTTTATTATGTCATTGTGGGAAAACAAATGTTTCTTCAGAGCATCAGGACAGCACAAATATGTCCACCTTGATCCCTTAAACACCGAGGGATTTTTTTCATAGTTTTCACTCAGAGCCATCTGACACAGGCGCTTTAAACACGTGAGGGATAGGAGCACACCTTGACAAGGTCCAAGAGCCTCTCCAGCACAATTTCTCTGCTCTATTAGGGCCCTTGGAAACTGTAATAAATCTACAGCCTGTAGTTTGACTTAGCCCTGCACACATGTCTCCATGGAAACGCAGTGAAGCAGGAAGAGAGTCTGGGAAATTAATGTGCCCATCAAAATCTTACACACACTATTTCCGGGGAATGCAGGCCCACTAAAGAGGTGTTGTGGAGTAAAAGGTAATGAGATACAATAGCTGAAAACTGCAGGATCAAAGCTGAGATATTCTTATTCCTATTCTCTGAACTCCTGCACCAGGAGAGCATGGCACTCTTCAGAAAAAGAAAAAAACTACTATAATAATAAGACCTTGTAGTATGATCATTTCTGGGGCTATAATCACTCAGGTATCCCAATGAAGTAGGGGCAGGAAACCAACTGTAACAACATGGAGGTAATACAACGCAGGTCACTTCATATATGGAAACAATATTTATTTTGGTCGCACATTTACAGTCACCTCCTTAAACCGAAACACAATGACTCAGACTAAATCCGGTGTAACTGTAAAATATAGTCAAAATGTGATTATATACCATAGTCTTCTTGTTTAAAAATAATTAGGTGGAAAACAATGTGGAATGTGGCCATATTTGTTTAAATGTGGTTTCCAACATGGTTAATGTTACATGTCATGAGTGATGTAATTGTTCCCTTTATACTCACACTCGTACAGACAACATGTCATGACACACACTTTCTGCTTGTCTTCACACACACAGGTATGCAAATACATACTCATTAACTTTTTCCTTTGTTGTTACATCAGTCTTTTCAGTTAGAGATTAACAGTTTTGTGAATAAAATGTAGTGACATTTTAGCATGTTATTAATTTATATTTATCCATTAAGTTATAAAATTATATAAAAAAACACTCCTTTTCAAAAACCTTAAAATTAGAACAGAATATCTTTGCAATGCAGTGACAGTTTGTACCATAGCACAACTACAAAAGCGTGGTCTGACTGCTGTTGCTCAGATTATGTTATGTTATCTCTGTTTCTTTTTCAATTAGAAATACAGAGCAGCAGCACTGATGGCCTCAGTCCAGGAGGAGGTCGAAATTGCATTTTCCCCTGCGACACATTACTAATGCATGCCACATGCGCACATCCTATGGGACACTGAAGCTGGTTTTACGCCAGGAGGCAAACACATTCCTGTGCTCTTTCTGGTGAATCTTACTGTAACCACAGCTTGAAAGCACCAGCAGGGTTTATGAAATCATGGAGCCCTCATCCGTCTGCTAGCAGCATTTGCGCCTTTGATGACAGCTTCTGGTCTACCCCTGCTCTGGACTCACGTCTGTGCCATGAGGTAATGCGGGCTGTGATGCAACCCATGCACCTGGCCAAGAGCCAAGTAGGAAGCAGCTAATTTAATTAATGGCCCTTGAGGGTTTTGTCACTCATTAAAGTCCCACATTATACACCAATAAATGTTTTTTTTTTTCAATACTTCATAAACAACTTTTTGTAATCTTTAGACTTGTGGCTGCTAATGAGATTCTTTACTTTTCATTAGTTACAGGAAACGTAAAGAAAGATGGCATGTTTGTTAATGTCTGGATGAACATGAAAATCTGTTAAAGAAGCATTCAGTGGCATGCAGGTTTTTAAAAAGCTGGGAAAAGGAAAATTGAATGAATTAGGTCAGTCACGTCTGCCAAAGGAAGTCAAGCATTATGTATTTGATAAATTCATTTTTATTACATGAAGCATTTGAGTTAGTACTTCTGTGTTCTAGTTCTCACTGAACAAAAGTTCTTAGTCTTAAGACCGACTGCATTGTTAGAAACTTTCAGCAAAAAGCCAGTCAGCATATCAAGTAAATAAAATCAATCCATCTACTCATCCATTTTTCTTCCGCTTATCTGGGTCCTGGTCGTAAGCCCAGAAGTTTAAGCTGAGATGCCCAGACCTCCCCCTCCCCAGCCACCTTCCCCAGTTCATCCACAGGGATACCCGGGTCATCCTAAATCAGACAAGACATATAACGTATCCATCTAGTTTTGGTTTGTTCCACGGAATTCTCCCAGTTGGACATGACCAAAACACCTCCCCAAGGAGGCGCCTAGGAGGCATCCTTGCCAGATACCTGAACCTCCTTAGCTGGCTCCTTTTGATGAAGAAGAGCAGTGACTCTACTTTGAGCCCTTCCCAAATGTCCAAGCTCCTCACCCTATCTCTAAGGCTTCCACCTTGAAGAAGAAAACTTGCATCCTACAATTATATCTGCAACCTCAGTCTTTCAGAGCTCATGATGGTGGGTAACAGTTGGGATTTATATTGAGGGGTAAATTGATAGCTTCACGTTTTGGCTCAGCTCTTTCTTCAATATGACAAGCTGATTGCTGATGCCGCACTGATCTGTCTGTCAATGTGGCCCCTCACCTAGGACCAGCTTGCCTTGGGAGTCCCCACCAGGGCCTATTTGCCCCCAACAACATAGATCCTGGGATCAGTGGGACACACAACATCATCCAAGGTGGCAATTCATAGATGTGTGAAATGAATCAGTAAAAAAAAATCATCCTTGAAAAACACTCAGATTATAATAATTATATTCATAATGTATATATAAACATAAAAGCAATATATAAACTTTTGGTATGCTTTTACAATTTTTAAAGACTGCACATCTCTTTCTCTCTTTTTTCCTCTCACAAAAAATCTTAGCCATTCTTGGTGTACACAACACTAGCTATGAAACCTCAATTTTTTATATAACAATTCTCCCACAATTAATTTCATCAACCTAAAATTAAATTAAATGCATTCATATGTAGGCAGCTCACGTAATTAAAATGCTTTGATATGGCTGCAGTCCAGTTTAATGTCAAATCCATACAACTAGCAAACATAAAAACGGTGGTGGCTTGTGGACACGCTCAGGCAGTGCTGTGCAGACCTACCTCTCCTCTCGGTTCTGACCGATGCACACTCTGCCGCCGTGGCGCGGAGTGGGGTTGCTGCAAGACCGCTGTCGGACTTGGAAGCCTACACCGCAGCTAGTGCTACACGGCGACCACGCTGTCCATGGTGTCCAGGCTCCGTTCCTATGGAGACCCACGAGCACGAACGCATGTCAGTTGGCAGGGCTGGACTAGGACAAAAAAAACTGCTATTTTTGGCTCGGGCGGCCCAGCACAATTGCTCAGACACCACCCACCAGTACACTATCCTTGTGGTTTCCTGAAATATGTGTACCTACTGTACTATTCCCCAACACCACTACTAAGGTGAGAAGTAAGTGCTGTGGACAAGCGTACCAGTGAAAGTGGACCAGTGTCAGCTCTAAAAGATACTTTAAGATGTAAAAAAAAAAGTTTGTTTACATTTGAAGGGCTATAAAAAACTTACTCCAAGTACCTTTTCAAGTTTCAAGTGGTCTTTATTGTCATACTAACCATACATGTCCATGTAAAGTGATAGAAAATTACCTTTCTCCATGACCATTACCTTTCTCCATGAGCTACATTTGAAGACATTGCTGGAACAGTTTTGTGACAGTCAATCAAAACTTCGTAAACATTGTACTTTGTAGGTGAGGCATGTGGGCAAACAGTGCGTGAGGTAGGGCTCTTACACATTCTTATTTTAATCTGGAACTTGCAGTTCAAAGTACTCAGTGCAGCAAGCAGCAGTGAGGAGATGACAAGAATAAAGTGTCAGGTGCTCTGGACAGTGATAGGAAATTATATCTAATAAACAGAAATATGTAAGGTGCTAGATGCACTGAGACTATGATTTCATGAACATAAAATGATTACACATTTGGGTTTTTTCTTTCCTGTAGGCTAATACATAAGCAGACAAACATTTAAGCATAGTACAGCTACAGGTGTTGTCAGTGTGTATCTCCTTTATCAAGGGAGCCCTAAGATTAATACTTTTAATAATGATATGACGATATGGTATGGACCAAGGTCACTCAAAGCAACGTGGGCTTAGCCAACACGAAGCTGACAAAATAACATTAGCTAGTTAACATTGGAATAGTCAGGGGAGATGTGACTGCATTAGAGAAGTGTGCTAGCTATAAAAGCAATATACTAAATAGCTTATGTTGCACTACTGGACAATGACTGAGTGATAGCGTTTGCATTATGTTAACTCATCTAATTATCACTTCATCTTCGTCATTAATCATGAAGCTACTCCATGTTTATCAATTCAACTTCCTCCTGCTCCTGCTCACTCTGTCCTTTCTTGGCCCTGTCATGCTCACTCTGTCCCTCGGCCCTGTCATTCTCACTCTGTCCCTCGGCCCTATAAAGCTCACTCTGTCCCTCAGCCCTATAAAGCTCACTCTGTCCCTCGGCCCTATCATGCTCACTCTGTCCCTCAGCCCTATCATTCTCACTCTATCCCTCGGCCCTATCATGCTCACTCTGTCCCTCGGCCCTATCGTTCTCACTGTCCCTCGGCCCTGTCATTCTCACTCTGTCATGCTCACTCTGTCCCTCCTCGGCTTCCCTGTCATGCTCACTCTGTCCCTCCTCGGCTTCCCTGTCATGTTCACTCTGTCCTTCCTTGGCTTCCCTGTCACACGCTTGCTCCTCAGTCTGCTCCTCTCCCTGACAGTGGCCACTGTCAGACACCTGTCCTCCTTCAAGGTCCACCTGTTGCTGCACAATGTTGAGTGTTATACATGTTGAAGCTACTGCAGCAAGCGTCTGTTATTTTTCCACATTTGGCAGCATTTGCTTCTAGATTTTTAATTGTCTTGGCTCGCAACTTCGCTGAACCCCCCCCCCCTTCTGTTTATCCATTTTGATGCCCTCATCCATCCACAGATGTTTGGTTCTGAGCCACGAAATCTGACACAAGAAATAGAGAGGGACAAAGGGGGGACCTAAAAAAAAATATGATTGGGCTAGTTCAGTGTCAATATATAAAACAAACCAATGGGTCACTGTCAGTGCTTTATGAGCTAATTGTTGGCCAAATTCTTTTTCAAATGAAAAATTATAGGCCTGAATTAAATTACATCAGCCCCAAAGTGCACCCACTGGGAAAATGTCCAGTATGTCAGACTACCTGTCCACCTCTGCTAGTTGACATGGTCCGCACCATAAAATGAGCTTATTCTGAGTATTGAGTACCAACACTCTGTGCTCTCTGCGCCCTTATCCTGCCTTCGTACCTGGAGCAGTTGGTGATCTCCACAGCTGGACCCTGACATGGCTGACCACCACACTGGGGGCTAGGGCTGTTGCACGCCCGTGTCTTGCACGTGCACGACCCTGCGCTGTTTCCGTCCCGGTGGCTGCATGCCTTCCACACTGACCATGGCCCAAACTGTCCATCCACTGTTACATTCCTAGTCTGTTAAAAAAAGAAAAAAAAACTACAGTTTTACATAGAAATCTCAACACATTTCATAGCAAGTAAACTACATTGACATGACTGTAGTTTTTTTTTTATAGGTTAAAATGTCCACTCCAACCACTTGGCTCCAGAGCTTAGAGCTTGACTATGATAAGGAGACCCCTGGAGACAGAGTAAATACGGTTTTTCTCAGGAAGAGAGCACTGAAATTGGCCAGGCTGTTTCAGCTGGGGTTTGCAGAAATGTCCTGCAGGTAAGTACGTGTAAGTTAGTAGTAGCCAGTGGTGGCTCATCACCATGTATTTGAGTCAGTCATGCTTTCCTGTATAGCATCATGGGGTTGTGTGAGTGCAAGAAGAAACATTGTAATGAGGTTTGATCACAAAGTCATTGATCAGATATAAAAGGTCATAACTAAAGGTTTGGACCCTGTAGGGTGAAACACACTTTTCCACTACATCAATGCTACGTGCAGCATCCTGGTTTTCACAGAAGGACACAAACACCATTGTTACGTGATGTTATGCAATAACACTTATAGTAGAAACTGGACAATCGGGGCAGGGGAAGGAATCACCAGTCCAACAGCAATACGTTTATATTATCACAAGAATGCGTTATACCTTTCTGTACATCTATGGACATAATCCGGATTCAGTGTGTTAGATATTACGTGTTTTTATTCATTACATTTTACATGTTTTACATGATGTATTCCTGTTTGACATGAGGAAATAGCTCAGTGCTTCATCCATTGCTTAATTCAACTACTCAGTCTGACCTGAACTTAAAAAAAAGTTTGTATCAAATTGTTAAATAAAAATGAATATTTACACAATGTTCCCAACCTTCTGAGAGCCTAAAATTGTTAGAATGGCATTTTTGTCTTCTTGTATAAAATTGGCTAGACTACTACATGTATGGAAAACTATTTTCTTTTCTATTTTAAAACCAAAGTGGTGTTCAGTACTTGAGAAAATTACAACTAACTCCACACAATGAAAGTATACTGTGTCTATGTGCAGCTTCGCTGCCCCGAGCTGATCTGGTGTTCTTTAAATAATGAGAACTCTTTGTGACATTGCTCTGCTGTGAATTATATGCTCTCTCATTGGAAGATTAAACACATTCAGGGACAATGACAAAAGACGGAGATAGTCACCCACCTGATCCACATTAAGCCACTCTGAAAATTAAACACACCCTAAGACCCAAGATTTTTGTGTTGTTATTCAAACCAGTGAGAACAAGTCAGTGTGTATCTCAAGATTCTACTCTGACAAAACTAGTAATTCACACTTACATGAATTCTACAGCAAATGTGCACCACTGAGCAGCTACACGGCACACAGAGGAGACCACGCAAAATTTTCAGCAATAGGCTGCAAAAGGAATTTATAAGAGAAAACTGGCACTAAACTGGATTATCACAATATTTCTATGGAAGGATATAATGTAGCTCTACAAAGGTGATAAATGCAAGTCTGCAATCTGGCATCAGTTTCAGTTCCTTATGAGCCATATGTTAATAATCCTCAGTGGGAGGAATATGTTCAGTTGGCAGATGACTTTATCTGATTAAAATATAGAACACTATACTATAGAACAAAACAGAGAAAAGCTGTGTTCAATCAAATGAAAAAAGAAATAATTTTCTCAGGTGAAGTACCGGTACTCATTTTGAAAATGTACTTCAATTATATACAAGTCAGGGCCATTTAGTACTGTATGTAATAGACAGTTGATTTTCACCCATAAGAAGCACATGTTCCAACAGTGTTGCCTTCTTCTAGTTACAAAGACCCTAAAAATATCACTGTAAAGCTGGGATCTGGGTATCCCTTCCAAGCACCCTTTGTTCCTGACAGTTGTTAACGCAGCAGTACCTTCTGCTGCTATACAGGTAGCTAAAATCTCACATGAACAAAGTGTTGGCTTTGCATCCACACCGCATACACTAAGCAGTACAGGCGGGTGTCTGCTATTACAACAGCAAACGGTGATCTGCTGTCGATTACCCATACACTGATAAGCCTAGGACTATTCCAGCTATATATGCCTTTACAGAAGAATACTCCTCGAGAGCCAGGTAACAGTCAGAATGTGCATGTGTGCATGCACATAATCACACACACACACACACACACACACACACACACACACACACACACACACACAAGTATTAAAAAGCAGGTCTCATTTCTGTTCCCCAACACAGATCTTCAACACCAGTGGAGAGAGAGTGTTGAAAATAGCTCACGCTGAGTCTCTAAATGAAGTGTTTTTCAGACAACACAAAGTAACGTGCAACAGCACACTCTGTACTGATTCACAATCGACTGCACTCAATATTGAGGCTTTGGAGCTCAGCACAAACATTTACTGTGATGTCCAGCTGTTTGACTCGCCCAATAATAGGGGGTTCTGATTGGCTGATAGGGATGCTCTGTAATCAAACACATCACACTCTAAAACATTGTATGGGCAGCCTTGTAAATGCATGCAACATTAACTAAATGAACACATTTTACAGGTAAGGTATAATTTTTTGTAATTTCCATTTTTTGTATTAATTGTGGCTGTTTCTTTTTGTCCTGCAGTAAGAAAGGAACAAATAATGAAGTAATGAGTGATGCATTCTGGGAACTCACTGGACACTCAGTGATGCTCTGCTCCCATTGGCTCATGCTGAGGCTCTCCTCTAAGGTGGTACATTTCTTCTGCACCAGGTCCCAGCCGCAGTATGGGTCTCTGGCACCAACACAGGCCCTGCAAACATCTCTGCAGTTATCTTCCATTCATCATCTCATTCAGAAATCCACAGATAACAGGCACACTGGGCACGCTGTACCCAAGCCCAACTTGCACCGCATTCCACATTTACGCTCCATTCCTTCATTACTTTTCCGTAGTTTGCAAAATTTTACAAAAGCAATGGCATTTTCATTTTGGTGACACAAAGAATAAGGATCTTCACCACATAAACACAACACCAAGGAACAACACGTTCCTCTCCATGACCCCTTGAGCAGTAGTAAACTTCAGGCTTCCTTTCCTAAGTGCACTTCGTTTCAATATTTTACATCATACACAGAGAGTACATAGCTTGAGAACCTTGAAAATAAAAAAAATAAAGCCATCATCTCCTTCTTAATTCTAGCACATCATTGTAAGCTCCTCTTCAGGCTCCAATTAATGTTTCTGAACTCCTTATCGGACTGCTCTGAACACCAGCATTGCCTCGTAAAAAGAACAACCGGCTAATGTTTACAGCCACATTGAGAGTCATATTTACGCATGCCAAACTACTGTAGTCTTGCACCGTCCATGGGGAAATGAAAGAGAAACAGAATACACCATTTATAAGATAGTTTCACAGGCAGGAAGTAAACAAACTTTATTTAAACAGAAGGGCAAGACATTTGCTCTAGAGTGTGTGTGAGAAATTATATCATCTTCTGGTTAGCTGCCATTGGCTATACATTGTCAGAGATAATAGGATGCAAAACTATAGAAGCTTTGTCACTGTAGAAGGCTTATTAAAAGCTTTATCACTTCCCAGATCTGAATTTTCAATACAGAACAGTCTTCACTTCTGTGTTTTAAAACTTTTCTTGTTATAATGAAAAAAAGCTGACAACTATTTTAGTTAGTTCAGAAATACTGTAAGTTAAGAGCTTTGTGTGTCACAAAGTCATAAAAGTTGGATGAAAATCTGCAAGAGCAGAGTTCTGACTGTTTCAGCTTCCTATCAGGCAGCACTCTGCAAGTTTAAGGAGTATAGCACTTACTGTCTCGATTTGTGGAAGTTGCACCGCATGAGCGGGACCTTGATCACCTGGTCCCTGACGCCAACAAACAGAATGCTTCGGCTGTGCAGGATCAGCAAGCTTCTGATTGGCTGGTGCTGCCTGGGCGGGAACAACTCAATTTCATCCAGCAGACAGCTGCCTGTCTTCTGGTTCAGTGGGGACAGCACTTTCCTGATGGTCCCGTAATCTGTCAAAAGGAACAACATTTCTCATCTGAGGAGGGGAGGGGGAGGGCAGGGGCAAGGAGGACAAAGAGGAGTGATATACAGGACCTATTAATGCTGCGACATCTGTCTTGGCAGTGGAGGATCTTCAGACAGATCAGTCTCCCATTTTTCCTGAAGCACACTAAAACATTGATCTTCTCCTGTTCCCTCTGAATTATACGAAGCCCCTCTACTTAATCTTCCCTGGACAAAAAGCTTGTCTCAGCCAAAGGGCAAGGTTCAATTTTTTGACAGAGACCTTGTGAGCATATCTAAAGAAATCATTTCATATAAAGCTGGCAAATGTCATTTCATTCTATGTAGAGGTTTATGATTTTACAGTATATTTGACATGGTAAAAAGTCATTTTGGGTGCTCCGGCTTGCAAGGCCTCCAAGAAGGCCAAACTTAAGACACATTTCATCTTGGAAGTAAAAGTAAATGATTGTCAAAGATATGAAAATTATGAAGTCAAGTTTTAATCAGCAAGTTAAAATAACTGCAAACTATATGCATGGTTGTCTAAGCTGAGGTAGCAGAACACTTAATTGGAGGCCTGTTATATAGCGTCCGCATCCTGCTGGGTGGCTGAGGGCTTTTATCCAGGCTGCATTGTAACAGACACTGTAAACATGACACCTACTGCCTTTATTCTTGGCACAGAGGTGATGGATTTGGCTTTAGTGCCTGTGCTTGATCATTATTTGAAAAATCAATTAACTCGAGATTAGTTATGCAAAAATGTAATCTGTCCAAATAAAAACCATCCCAAGGAAATTGTATGCTCATTTATAAGCAAAGGTTACAAACACTTTTTTTTCCAATTTGTTAGCTAATAAGGCAATTTTTACCAAGCTGTCATTAGCATGATAAAATTCATTACAAATGATTATAAATTCAAAGGATGCTGATTATTTAAGCAATGAAAAGGCTGCCTGAAGTAATGCACCCAGTAGCTGGCTTGTTCACATTCCTCATCTGAAAGTGCCTCTCTTGTAACTGTAATGCTATGTGCATTGTTACAGAACCGGGGTTTCTATGCAGCCTTGTGTTTTGACAGGTGACCAGTGGAAAGCTTCTGTACTTTGCCAGCTCTTCTCTTGGTTCCTGTAGCCCTGCAGACAGCTATGCAGCTTGCATGCGCATATGATGCACACATGTTCATTTGTAACATTAAGTAAACGTCAGCAGAAACAGCCTTTGAAGTCTTCTTTTTGTTTTCCTTTTTAGTTTCCCCGAAATCACTGTTGCTCAAAAACAACAGCAACAGATTAAACTTAACCCCTACATTTAATAAAATATCGCAACACAAAAGCTAATCACTATCACTGGAAAACTTCAAAGGTCCACTGACCACTGGACTGCAAGTGATCTCAGAGAAAGCTTTTATTTCATTATACTGCTCAGTTAAGTGCATTATGTTCAAATGTGAAATGAAAGAAATTAAACTGCAGTATAAAATTTTCAGCATGCCAGATACGGAATTTACATAGTTTTTTTCATCTTACCCTTTAATAAGGTATGTTTACTTTCTCATAGACAAAAAAAGCATGTGAGATGCTGTTTCACCCTTGAATGCTCTCTGTAACCATCTGTATCTATGCAGGTGTCAGAGCTCATGCAACACATTCATTTTCATCTTGTATGCCTTAGCTTTTGAACAGCTAAAAGCTGTGGCAAGCAGCTGTCAGATTTACACCTATACTTTACCATCCTTCACGCTTTGACACTGCCTCGAATAAACAGTTTTGAGGCAGCTCCGAGTTGTGAAAGAATTTTTTACTCGCAATTTCACAGGCAAGAAACGACATCAGATTGCTCGGCGGTCAATAACACATGATTCTTTCAAGAACAAAGGGAAAAGAGGAGTGCGGAGGCGCACCTGTGGCCAGGTAGATGATGTGGAACAGCGTGTCTTTGCCCTGCACCACATCGACGGCCATGTGAGTGAAGCGCACATCGTCCTCCATGAAGTAGGGCGTGGGCACTACTGGCTGCACCACCTCATGCATCAGGATAAACTTCTGAGCATCCTGAAGGTTCCTCTCCGTCAGGTTTGCGTAGGAGCCATAGTCAATCGTACCACACTGTTAAAATATTAAATACAGGACACTCTTCAGGGGGGCAGGGGAACAGTAAAAGAACATCACATCAATGACTAAATATCTTTCTTGTGTGAATTTTTTACCTAAAGCATCACACTAGCAACCAATATACAGGGTGTTCACAAATGACTCATTGAGTTTCAAATGAGCTTATTGCTCATTGTATGAAGCATGGCAGGAATTTGATTATCACCTTGATGTTCTTGTCACCAAAGGAAGTCACACAGCGCACTTACAGGTAAGTAACAAATTTTAAGAGCCCTTGTGTAAACTAATGTGTAGTGTGTAATTGCGCTGTCTCTGTAAAGTCCCCACATATAGACACCCTGTATGTGTGTGTGTGTGTGTGTGTGTGTATTCTAAACATTAATTAGTAACAGAAATTATACCATTATTGAAAGTACTTTAAAATGTGTCCAAAAGCTATCTTTGCATATGATCAATTAGCATAAAATCTATGTGAATTTAAGAATAAATTACATTAGTAAATGAATATTTCAGGCCAACAGAATCACAAATGTATTTGCTTTACATTGTGCAGAAATGAAAAACGAACCAGTCAATCAGAAGAACAGTAGTTAAACGCCATGTGGAATGTGAACACAATTAATTAAGATGAATGAATCAGCCATAAAAGCTACAGTACACTTCCAACTGAACTGTGCTTCCTTTAATTCACCGTTTTAGAATTGACAGTTAGAGGCCTGACGGCTGACAGGCTACACCGTGTAAACGCAGGAAGCCCTTCAGCACATCCTGACTGCGACAGCCCCATCTCTGAACTATGGACAGAGTCTGAGCGCTGCGCCCATGCAGGAGGCGGAGGAGAAACGTTTCGTGAGGAGCTGAGGGCAGGTCTCTGTGGGTGAGAACTGGCAAATTAAATGGCTGCCAGCTCTGCTGCATGACGCCGCTGGGACGATTTACGCCTTATTTCCCCTGTGCGGCCCAGACAAGGTCCTGCATTGTCAATTCGACAGTGGTGGTGATGGGGGGGGTTATGACTAGGGGCTGAAAATCTGCTGTTATTGTCATCACCCAAAGACGTGTTGCTCTGTAATTGGATGTCCCTCTATCAAACGTTCTGTTTTCAGAAAAAAAAATGACAATGTGTTTTACTTTTTATATTTAACTGCTTGATATATTTTTTTCTGTCAACACATATAGTGAAAATTCAGTGAGAAGTAAACAAACCCTCAACAAAACCTCCCTCCCCTCATTGGTAGCAATTACCATATGCAAATCAAAACCAAGAGTTGTGTTTCAGAAAAACTTCCATTCTAAAAGGTGTGCTGTAAAATAAGCAGCAATTACATTGCCCAAGTGTCACAAAGGCATATGTATAAAAGTAAAGAGTTTTCTCAGGTTTCTGACTCTTACAGAGTAAGCAGCACTATCAGAGAAGATAACATTGTGAGTACACTTTCTATAGTCTGGTACTGTTTCAAAATTTACAAGATGAATTATGCAACTTCCCAAATTATGTAACAAAATAAGTGTTTATAGACAGGAGTGTACATTTTAAAGCACCAAAAAATAATAAAAATCCAGGTTTGGAGCAGATGAACTCAAGTTATGGCCAGCAGTGAATCAACCCTATAAAGGTGGCAAAAGCTGTTTCAGTAATAGCATTCGGTCATAGACTCATTTACATTTAATGTAAGTACTGTTTCATTGCACTGCAGATGAAGAATACATATGCATGTTATGCTAATAAAACTGCAGAAAGGTGGATGATCGAAGGTAAAAATGAAGTGTTGCCTTGCACCCTACACCACAATTTATATTAACTTCAGTAGATTACGCCTACATTTTGAAAGAATGCAAAAACTGCAACAAATGAACAAAATTAATTTGATGTATAGCAATGAAAACTGTTATTTAAGTCTGGGGTTTGTGGAATGTTCTGATTTTTTTAACTAAATACAGGGAAAAACTCACTTGCATCATCCAAGTTTTATTTTTGGTGTTGGAAAATACAGTAAATATATTGCTGTAAGCTTTTACATCAACAGAGTTACAAATCTCAGCTGCCTTAATCTACCATAGCCACTGTGGATTGGCAAATTCCTGACAAAGATGTCAGTGCATTCAGGACAAACTGCAGGCTAAAATTGCCATAAAATTTACAGATCAGCTCATCTTTGTTTGCCAGAGAGTCAGAGATACACACTTTGCAAATGATTCAGTCACAGACTTCTGATATGAGAGGGTAAAAAACTAGCCAGTCTATAGTATTTTGATCTACATCACTCTTCTCTTTCCTTCTGATTCATTTCCACATCTATCAGCTGCTTAAACTAAATCATATTCATGCCAAATATACACAATCCAATTCAGCAAATGTTTAGGTCCTTGCATCAACTTAAACCCAAAGGAAGTATGCTCTTCTAAGTAAGCATTCCTGATTTGTAATCCAAGCAGTGCAGGTTTACAGTACAAACTTTACATGTATAAATCCATCTATCCATTTTCCATACTGCTTGCCCTACACAGAGTTGCAGGGGAGCCCCGAGCCTATCCCAGGCAGCATAAGGCATAGGGCAGGAGACACCCTGGACAAGGTACCAGGAAGCAGGATTTCAAACTCCCAACTCCAAAGGTGTGAGGCAGCAAAGTTAACCACTGAGCAACCATGCCCCCCTTACATATGTAAAAAAATATTACAGTTTTACCTGAAAGTCAGGGTTTGGGTTTGGATAGGGCAGCCAAGCGGACCGCGAGTTCTCCTGGTACTTGAAGGGCCCGCTGAACACGTGCGAGATGGCACTCAGGTTGAAGGCGCAGACGGCAGAGGCAGCAATGCTGTTCCTGTGTGGGGTAAGTGGGACACTTAAGGTGGACATCCCCCAGGCCTCTTCTCTTACCACACAAGGCCATATGTAGGAAGGCTGTGTAGCCCTATGAAGGAAACCATGAAGATCCAGGAGGATCTCCGTCCTGCCGCCTACCTTCTTAGGTATTTGAATGTATAATCACCCTCTTGGATTTGATGAGGGTATGTCAACCATTTAAAATTTAAAATGAGGGATGAAAATCCACAAGAATTCTGTAGGAGTGCCTGAAAACCCTGGGGATTTACAAAGCAAGTTATAATTTTTTGAATGACAATATATACATATTCAGTATTTTCTTGAAAGTGTAACTGTAAATTACATAATCTGTTCTGGATTTGATACATGTTCAATGATTTATCAGAACATGGTTGGTTCTGTACAGTTAGCCGCTAAGAGAACCTGGCTGTGTGAGTTTACGTGACCGGCCGCACATCTGCAGCTGAAGTAGGTGAATGTGGGGAACAGACAGGACTCACACATTGGTGGTGAAAATGCCATAGAGGAGCTCTAGCTCGGGAAGGTAGAAGGTGCCCTGCAGCTCATTGTAATCAAAGGGGATCTCTCCTGGGCGCGAGCAGTTCAGGCGCGCCTTCATGAAGGTGGTCCAGGTGTCCTCCAGCAGGAAACGCCCGCCGATGTCATTCTTGCAGACGCGAGCCACGCGAGAGAAGACGGTCTTCCCACAGTCATGCTCGACGGCATTCTCACGGAAGAAGAAGTACGTGAAGTTCCCAATGTCATAAGACGACACGAAGTTAGGCTCTGGAACATAGAGAGAAACAAGGGTTTTGTCTTAATTATGACAAGCACTGCTTTCATTTTGAGATGGTAACTGGTAGTGGAATTACACTAAACATAATGAATAAATAAGATCTTCTGTCTGTCCAGTTTCAACAACAGCACATCCTGTGAGATCTTTCCTAGAAAGCAAATAGCAGTAAGTTGATGGTACACCCTACCCAGATGTACAGTGACACAGGCAAGTTTATTCACTCAATGTTACAGAGTTACTAAATTCACCTGAATGTAACATCAATGGACTGAGGTCAAATGACCGGTTAGCCACAGAATTGTGACCCAGAACTGTGATTAATTCTTTTCTCACAGAGTTTTAATATGTTGTTCCAAACAGACATAAATTGGAGGAAGTTAAATAAGACAAATACAGCGTATGTTCAAAGAGACATTTTGCTGCTTTTAATTAATTTCATTTCTCTCATTATTGAGCATTCCTGTCATTTAGTTTATGTTAATTTTAATTTTTTTATCATTTATCTTTGGTATTCATTGCTGTGGGCATTCAAATTATTGAACTGTGGTCCAATGCACATTAGTAAAACAATGCAAATTCAAGATTCTGTTTTGCATTGAGCGCAGAGTGATAAAGAAATAATGGTAACTATTGCAATATTTGTTCTATGAATAACGATAATCGACTATGAGTATAATGTTCAATAAAACGTGCTTTTACCCTTTACGCTTAAATGGACAATGCTTGTGGCTTATCAGGCAACATGGAGATAAGCACAATTGTTAAGAAATGTTATTTGTTAATACTTTGATATTGATTGTTAAATAATTGCAACTTATCAAAAATGTTTATTCAATCTGTAGTAATAAGGCAGATGGTTTTTAAAAACTGAAACATTAGCATGAATTAAAAAGCTATATTGTGATAAATATCAAGATTGATCAATATAGAGTAAAATACTGTGAATCTTTGGCCAAATCACATAACTCTACATGAATGTACCTAAATTTGTAAAGATTTCAAATTTTTAAAGCAGCATACATCATAATGACACGTATAAATGAACCTCTCAACAAAACTGATTCTGCAGGAACATTGTAGCAGAATTTGAAAAACTTTGGAATTTCTGACACACTGGATTTAAAAAGCACAGACACGGGTACCAACACAGGCACCAACACTGGTGTGGGCACATGCACTAACACAGGTACAGACACAGCCACTGACATAGACAAGGGCACAGGTACCAACACATACGATGACACGGGGACCCCCACGGACATAGGCACAAGCTTTGACACAGATATAGGCACTGACACAGGCACAGACAAAGACACAAGCAATGGTGCAGGCATTTACCAGGTACAGACATGGGCACCAGCACAGGCATGGGCAATGACACAGGCACAGGGGTGTATGACAGAAGGACTGTATGTTTGTCAGCTAGCTTTTGGTGGGGTAATTGGCTGAGGGAAAAACCACAAATGGTTATCTCCATACAGAAGGCTTTCCCTTAAGATTACCTTTCACATGCATTATACTCTGCTGTGTAATTTCTTATACATTGTTAATTTTAGGTTGTTACTATTAATATTGCACAGCCAAAAAACAAGAAACATATATCCATTGATGGAAAAATAGGAAAAAGCAATGACATATTTATGATCTATTCAGTGCAGTGAGATCTGATTTTTGATGCTGCACAGTGACAGCTGACTCTCAGCACTGTGCAGTGACATCTGACTCTTAGCACTATGGAGTGATACCTGACTCTCAGCACTGTGCAGTGACACCTGACTCTCAGCACTGCACAGTGATACCTGGCTCTCAGCACTGTGCAGTGACACCTGACTCTCAGCACTGTGTAGTGACACCTGACTCTCAGCACTGTGCAGTGCCAGCTGACTGTCAGCACTATACAGTGACACCTGACTCTCAGCACTGTGCAGTGACACCTGACTCTCAGCACTGTGCAGTGACACCTGACTCTTAGCACTATGGAGTGACTCCTGACTCTCAGCACTGTGCAGTGACACGGGCTCACCATTCAGCCATTTAGAGTTGTACTGCGCGGTGCGGAGTGGGGGCAGGCCTCCCAGACTGCGGTAGATGGCTGGGTCGCGACCAGAGAAGTCCATGGCGGTGGCAGCATATAGCTCGCCAGCTGAGGTGATGAGAGCCGTAGAGTTGTGCTGGGGGCTGTATGGGCATCTGGCCATGCCACTGATCTGGTCGTGGATCTCAACTAGGTTTGTCAGCTGTACGTGGTGAAACAGGAAGCTGTAGTGATACATTATCTCAGGACTGAGTTTTTTTTTTTTGTCTTAAAATATTTTACTAATAATCATCATAATGAGAACCCTATATCAGAACAAATAAGTCTAACTCCCCCACCCCACTCCTGAAAATCATTCAGCAAAACAAACACTGCTATGCAAAGTTGTCCAGCAGAGAGGGAGCTGCAGAAAAAAAATAGTTTCATTCATTTCATTGTGGTCTTTCAACAGGAAACAAATCCCTGCTTATTTATTGGCAGTCTTGGCATGACTGTGTAAATTAACAGCCTAGTCAACCTCAAGTGCAACAGACCCATAAAACTAACAATGTTTCAGTGTTTAAATGAAAAAGCAAGAGATTCTCTGTCAATCCTTGCTGGTAATCATAACAGCAAAACCAGAACTGCAAATACACAATCCACAAAGCAATAATTTGTAACGAGAAACGCAAATATTGGCTCTGCTACCTTTTCTACTGCTGCCGTAACACATGGTGCACACACATTGTTTGTTTTGGGTTGAGACAAGGTCTTTCCTCACTGCAACATTCCAGGCTTTCCCTAAGCCCATCTTTAAAGCATACATTAACTGTACCAAAAGTGACTCAAGGCTTTCTACATGAAGACCATGTTGCATGTATGGACTTGTATTGTTAAAGCAGTTCATGAAGACATTTACTAATTGTGCGTCACAGAAAAATGTTCCATCATGTAACTGCAACTGTTCAGTTAGTGAACTCCTTCAATTTCTCTGTTGTTTCACCTTTTCTGAAATATGACAGTTGTATAGACAGTTGGTGAATAAGGTAGAGAATGTTATGTCTGCTGGAAAAATATTTTTGAGATTATATCTGTATGAAAGCGTTTTGATTTACAGAACGCAGTGTACCTGTATATGTATTGCATTTTTATCTCCATTTACAAAATGCTGACACCTGTTATTAGATTGTCACCTGGTATTAATGTCAAAAATATCCAACAGCATGTCTAAAAGTCAACTGGCTCAGGTTGGGCTAGCTAATTTCCTAATAATAAGTTGTTTGGCACTGGGAAAATACAGACCTCATATATATACCATATACCATAGGTATTCTTTATTTCTGTTCAAATAACACTGTGTGGCTTGCAGGGAAAGTGGCTCCAGGTCAGGAGGCAAACATGTCAAGCCGTAACACCGCTGTGTGCCCATGCTCCAAGTCATTATTAAACTGTTGTAGTTCTGCTGTGTGGCTGATCAAGTAAGTCACTCTTTGATGGATGGACGCCTGTTTTAGCCGGGAGCTTGCAGTTTCAATCCACTCAATGCCATCTAAGGGTGGACCGCTTTGGCAAGAAATTATGCAGCACGATCCACTTCAGAAGGTGGGGTTCACTGAGGTGTGAACTCAGGGATACTTGCACCTGCAAGCCTGGAGAGGCCAGAACTTTTCGCCAGTTAAAAAACAAAGCTGTCGATATATTAGCAGCTTTGGCACCAATGCCTCGTAGACAACTCTCCAAGCAAACAATTTCCCACAGACTGGATGAACCCTAATGCACGTTACCCTCTGAAAGTTGATGTGAACTGTGAAAGGTGGCTATTGGCGCAGCTTTTTTAAGTAAATGGTGCCTTTGAGCCCTCATAGACGAGGACACAGAGCACGTTATGCATATTCATAGTGGGAGTTGAAAGGGATGCCTTCAGGAGGGAATTGACTTTATTACCCTGAACACTGAGACGCACACAAGGCTGCGCTATGCTCTGTGCTACACGTTGCTCACAGAAAGGTAGTTCATTTCCTTCCGTGCTCACATCGATGCTATTGATGTGTCTCCTGCCTCTGCTGTAAACACCAGTGTCGGCTCTTTGAGTCTGTCCTTATGGCTTCAGCACACACCAGTCACTGATCCTCTGTAGACGTGCTCTCCAGCACCCCTGGGGCTTTAGCAGGATTTACGCCCTGAGCTGTGCTGAACACCCCTGCCTGTCAACAAGCCTTTTTTTTTTTTAAAGAGACATCTGACACAACAAATGTAAACATGTGTTTACAAATAGTCCACTCCTTCTCCTGTCTAAAAAGTTCCAGAACAAACTAGGGAATTTGGCCAAATAAAATGGACTGGGCATCCATTACCGTGCGATTTGTGCAAATCGGAGTGAATGCGTTGGTCCCACAGGTGAAGAGTCGGTTCCCATTGACAAGAAGGACACGAATGTAGTTCTGGCACTCATCCTGTTGGGAGCATAAAAACATAGTTTGTGACCAACAACTAATGAGCAATATCCGTATAATAATATATCTGTATAATAACCATACTTCAATGGAATTCTGCCAATGACTGCAACTTCTCTTATGGTGGTATGATCTTCTCATTCATATCACTGTTACTTACATAGCACTTTTTTCCTGTGGTAATTAATATGACAATCACTAAAGACCGCTCTACAGAAACATGTTTAACTCAGATCAGATGATTGTTTTCCCCTAAAAGACCCTTCTAAAATTTTATACAAGCATAATCTCAGAACATGTCAATCAGTGGTTATTGGAGATTGATTAGTATTAAAGGGGCAGGTAGGAAGTGAAAACAAACAAAACACAGATAACAGGTTTGCCATTTCAACTGGTTTATAGCTCAACGCTTTATTTGTACCTCCTATGTGGGTCGACAAACTAGTCCCTGCCTTATATAAATAGATGTGAACACAAAAAAACTCCTGTATCACAGCTCATAATGGAAAGACAGATGTGAAAGATTCATGGTTTAACACAGCAGCTGTTCAATGAAATTTATACAGCAAACAAAGTAATCCAAGTGACTTAATCTCATTTAGGCACCGTGGCGCGCCCTTCATTGCCAAGCATCTCAAATTACGTTTAACTACGACGACAGATGCTGCAGTCCAACAAGTTTTAAAACAGGCAGCTATTCATCAGTGATGAGCTGCGGCTTTGATCACAGCGCTGCGTGGCCCTGCAGGGGAGGCAGTAGTGCCTGCCCACTTTACAAAGGCACAAAAACACAATTTAATTCTTCACATCCGCTACACTGCTGTTCCTGTAGTGTTACTTGTGACAAAACATTGACGCAATGCATGGATTATAACATAAAAATGCATGATGATAAAGTCACTCACTGGATAAAGTGCAGTAGGTAGTGCCATAATTCAGCAGTGATTGCGCATGTACTGCCTAGTGTGTGTGTGTGTGTGTGTGTGTGTGTGTGTGTGTGTAAGTGTGTGTGCGTGTGAGCACACGTGAGCACATGTTTAGTGTCAATCTACAGCCATGCCACTCATGGGGATAATACAATACTGACTCAGTTGCAAGGGGGAAACCACAACTTTTCTGGAGATACAGGCGAATGCCTGGGAGGGGGGTTCAATAAGGGGTCAGACTTTATATTGGGGGGGTCACACCCTAGTGCAGCTGGTCCTCCCTTTTGGCCACCATATCGTCAGATTCTGTTTGCTAACAGATGTGAAAGCTGAATGCTAATTTACAGTACGATAGCTAGATCTAGTGGTTTACAGAGAGGTAAAAGCAGACTGCTCTGGAACGTGAGAGAACATTGACTTTAAGAGATAAATGAGCTCTGGCAGGTTGTAGGCCCCCCAAACGTCTGCTGTTCAAGCCCAGTCAGGCACAACAGACAGAACCTTGAGCTTTCTGCTGAAAGCAGCCAGGCCTTTGGGTATGCTTTCCATTTCAAAAGGATCCATAGTGCTTAGATACAACGCCAGCTTGTTCCACATCCTCGAACCTGTCTGCTGGAGACTGTAATCCTCCCGTCACTTTATGGGTCTCACAAAAGTGCTCTTCCTTCAGCCTCAAGCCAGATCACCTGTGTCTGAAGCCTTGTTTGACAAACACAAAGTACCCCTACTGACTTTCATTCGGCAATGCTGGATAATCCAGCACCAGCTCGGATGGAAACTGAAGCACTGTGGCACAAAAATTGTTTGGTTGTTGCCCTCTGATAAGCAGGTGACGAATTATGCGTTTGCACACCCGCCGTGCTAAGGGAAAATGTTCTCATGATTCAGAGCAAATGCATGGTGAAACACTGGGTTCTCTCAAAATATATCATTAAGCTAAAGAGCTCAAATACACTGAACCTACAAGACTCACAATGTATAAACACGCAATGTTCAGCATCGATGCCACAGTAAAAATTAGGGTTACCAGACATCTGACAAAAGGAGGATATGTGCTCCTTTGCAACGCCTCTTTCATCCACCCACCTCTGACTTGCCCCGACTGAAGCAGGCCCCTTTGGTAAATTCGTCAGACTGCCATTCAGCATCCTACGGAGAAAATGACATGCAGTCACATAACCGGACATCCTTTCACACTTCGCAATGAACATAATAGAAGCTCCTTATTGTCACTGAGCACATATATAGGTTACAAAACACCAGCATATAGATGTTACAATGTAATTGGTTGTTTGTATTTAACCCCTGGGGGAAAGCAGTAGGAAGCTATCATTCAGTGCCCAGGTAGGCTAAATGTTTTGCTGAATGACACACCTAGAGGGTGGGCCAGGATTCAAACCAGAAGATCTCGATCTCCGCATCTCATTCAGATGCTCTGAGCCACAAGCTGCTAATGACCCTTTAACTATCTCATAACTATTTGTTAACAAATTAAGTGCATACGTACCTAGATACTGCATTTAATTCATTGGCATATGTACTGTATGTAAAAGAAATAAATATATTTTAATTCCTTTCTTCTTTGTTGAGTACAATGAACATAATAATAATAATAATAATAATAATAATAAATATTATTATTATTATTATTATTGTTGTTGTTGTTGTTGTTATTGTTATTGTTATTATTATTATGTGGCTGCAACACAAAACCAGCATCACAACACTAAAACAGTAATAATACAGGATTTACATGAATCATAATCAAACAAAATTAATAAAAATTGATGATGAAAATGAATTGGACCGAGACCAATGTAACTTTAATTATTTTAAATTGTTATTGATTCTTTTAATGCATTATTATTATTATTATTATTATTATTATTATTATTAGTTTAGCATTTTTCCTTCACATTTATTTTTGGAAGACCGTTAAATATAGAAACTACCTTTGCAAGCATCCAGATTCAGTCAACCTTCACTATTTTATATCTTTTGTGGAAAAACTTGAACACAGCAAATTATTTGCTAATTCAAAGGCACAGAAAAACAGAAGGTCTTCCACACCCTGTGGGGCTTACAGTACAGACACTAAAACATGTAAATACAGGGTTGCTGACTGTGGCCGAGCTTAGAAATGCTTACATCTTCAACAAAAGGCAAAAGAATAGAAAGAATAATTACCACAATTAATCTCCCGATACAGTTACAACATCATTTAAATATGTATAAACACAAGCTATAGGAAACTAGAAACAAAACTGGCTTGAAAATGTTAACTTATACTTCTTATAAATGAACTTTGAATTCATTGTTATGTTTTCACACCAATGATGTAGCTGTTTACTCAGTGTCAACAAAAGAGTTTAATAATGGTAGGCATAGAAAGTCAGACAGTCAATTCCTCAGTCCCCTTGCTACTTTGCCATTAAGGAGTTAGCATTTACTATATTTAGTATGGTGGTTTTGCTCTGTAAATTACCTGCATCAACAGAAGCAACTCTTTGATCACCTTTGTCTGTAAAACTAAACAGCCATCAGCAATTCATTGTGCTGAACAAAGTAGATGTCAGCACGGTTCTGAGTCATGATACGGTTCTGAGCATGATGAAAAGCTCGCACATGAGGAGTGTCCCTTTGGCAGCTAATTACTGCTTACACCTTAAGGTCCATTTAATAAAAAAATGTAAGGCTTTGTGTAAGTTTATACTGTATATGGACTTCATATGAACTAGACCATTTCAGTCTCAAGAGAGAAAAATTACTGGGCAAGACTTCTTTCAAAAGACTTCCTTCTTTTTAAACCACAGTACAATCTTATTCAATAAATTCAATAATCTCTCCATAAACAAAAAAAAAACAATAAAAACACAAAACTGATTATTTTAAAGTAACAAATGTATTTTCAACTAATTACCACATTTAAACATGTTGATGCAGAAATGTTTACAAATAGTTGTTGGGCATTCTGTCTGTTTATTTCTCTGTATTTTCACAGAAAATGGAAAGATTTAATTGAGGGACATAGTATTATGAGGAAAAAATTACTTCTCAACAACGGAAACTGTAGAGTTTTTGGGTATGTAGGGATGCAACACAATCAAGAAAAAGGTCTGCTTACAGTTACAAGAGGAGGTCTGCACCACAAGGTCTGCTTACAGTTACAAGAGGAGGTCTGCACCACAAGGTCTGCTTACTGTTATAAGAGGAGGTCTGCACCACAAGGTCTGCTTACAGTTACAAGAGGAGGTCTGCACAACAAGGACTGCTTACAGTTACAAGAGGAGGTCTGCACCACAAAGTGCAGTGGGTGGAGTTAGGTTACAGAACTAATTCTGTACAGTATAAATAATCACAACACTGTCTCTTTGTGGTTCTCAAATCATATCCAAAAATATTAACAAGTTGAAATCTTGTATATCTTTCCTATGCACACTAACAAATTACAGATATTAATATAGTGTTTGAAAATAGAATAATGAAACCATCTTTGACACTGGATTAGAACTAAGCCTTTATGCTTTATACACAGGGTTTGCACCATGGGTATCATGTTCATGAAATATTAAACTAATATTTCCTCACTCTGATTCCAACACAGGTTGAATATATACAAGAAACATTGATGAACTTGCTAAAATACAACAGATTTAAGACAGCTGTTTTGTGACATGACACAGGGTATTAATTACAGTGTGTAGCCTTCACACCCATAAATGTTTAAACAATGTATATTTGCATATAATGATATAAAGATTTGTGTTTATCATACAAAAAACTTACATAGACATTTTCACCGGCAAGCCATAGCACAGAAGAATTTTTAATTCACAAACTTTTGGGCAACCCAAAGCCACACACAAAGTGCTGCTCTAAACAGCGTTTTCCAGTTACACCTTGGAGCAACGTTCTCATGTGATTCATACACAAGCTGATTCACATGCTGGTTTTCCTTTTAACTTGCTTTAATTGTGTGCACGAAAAACACGACTAACGTTATAAAGGGTCCTGGAAATAAAGGGCTAATGTTGCAGCTTTTACTTTGTTTAGGTTGTATGAAAACGAGTAAAAAAATAGAGCATTTTCATTACAAAGAGAAGTTCAGTAAACTTGTCACTAGATTAAAGCATACTATATTATACTATACTACACTGTACTATACCATAAAGTTAAAGTATAAAGTAAAAGTATAAACATAAATATGAGACTCATGTCAACAGACAAATTAATAGTGGACACATCTGACATTGCCATCAGGTTGTTTACAGAAGATTGATGATTTGTGTTCAGAATGATGAAGATAATTGTGATGTTTTGTAAGTGAATGCAGCTTCACTCGAGCTCCATGGTACGTGTTCACAAAGAGTTCGACCTTCATTACATATGTCTCATTTGATATCATTTTAACATCTATGTTATTACATTAAATTGCTGTTGCATTGATAAAATAATTTCAATTAAAAGTTTTATTTTCATACAAAATCAAATCAATTTATAAAAAGAAAACTAACTGATAAGTACATATTTTTACTCCAGTTAATATAAGACCACAGTTATCCTTCCCTTTTATAACTGAAAATACAAAACATAACTGACATTCTATATGGATTTAGATGGAGGTTTTCCTTTGTTGCTTTCCTTTGTGGGGGGGGGGGGGGGGGGGGGGGGGGGGGGGGGGGGGGGGGGGGGGGGGGGGG
>JABJVR010047694.1:0-23709 GCA_025773905.1 Chitala chitala
TGGGTTGGTGTGGGGTTTTTGGTGGGTGTTGGGTGGTTTGTGGGGGGGTGGGTGGGTGGGGGGGTGGGGGGGGGGGGGGGGGGGGGGGCCCGCCCCCGCAGTCAGAGGGATAGGTGCATTCGGGGGCAACACTGACGTTTTTTTTGCAGCTTTATGTCAATCCGTTGTCTTGCCATGGCACCGACTCTATTTTTAAGCTGCATCGCTGGGGGCTTCAGAGCAGAGTGCTGTTAAACACTGCTTAGCAGTTAGCGACATGTAGGGTGTCTTATCCACCTACACTGAGCCTACAGCGACTCGGCATGGGGTGAAGGGGGGGTGTGCGCAAAAGGGTTAATGTTGTTAATCCCCCAGCACATTGCAAGAAAGCCTGTAAAGTGCCCAGTCGTGCGAAGCAGTCTGAAGATTTCTTAAGTAAACAGAGAGAGCAAGAGTGAGTGTGTGTGTGTTGGGGGGGGTAAACAAAACAATCTGATGGCTCACAACACTGTTAATCAAGTTTTCTGTAGAAGCAGCGAAGCGCCGGAGGATGACGGATTGAATTAAGCCGATCGCAGCGAACAGGGACAGCGCCACCGTAAGATGAACCCCCCGCCCCTCCAGGTCACAACGGAACGTGTTGCCAGACCAGGTTTGCCTGACAAGCCCCTCCTACTGGTCAATACAGGAGCACATGCCTGACCCTGCATACCTAATCCATCCATGCAAGTCTTAATCAGGAGCTCCTTTCGTCCATCATGCTGGTGACACAGGTCCGCTTCTTAAACACTGAACTCTTACAAGACCGTGTCACCTGTGCACACAGAACCGAGAGTATAATAGAGTTTAAATCAGTGTGGTGGGAACAGAGTGGAATATAGCACTGCCAAAGGTGAACATGATGGTGACGATGATGATGCACAGACTAAAGGCCACTCACTCACCTTCTGCACACCATCTTCCTCCACTCTAGGCTACGCAATCTCTCAAGATCACACCAAGCCCAACACGGTCCAGATCCCCACAGGGAGAGCATGAAGGGCACACCCGTCCCATTCATGGCGTAGTGAGAGAGCACCTGGCAGAGTGAGCGCGAGCAACTCAACGGCCGTGCGTATGAGCGCCTACCCATTCAAGTACTGAGATGAATCAGTTCCACAGAGGAAGTGGACTATGGGCTTCAAACAAAACTCGTGCCCTGAGGACAACAACTGGCTCACGTGAGTCTGGCTTGCAGCCCCCGGACAGAAAATAATCATTCTGTCCAAGCAGTAACGCTAAGGCTCCCCTTCCAAAGAGTCAGCGGAATCATTACATAACCGATGACAGACGCAGGCCCGGCACGGGGCTCCCGTATACGACAGCGAGTCCTCCAAGCGGGCCTGGCAGCACTAGTACCTCCCCAAGTGCTTCATGGGAACTCAACCTGACGGCGGGGCCGGCGTCTGGCGATCAGAATGCAAAACCCACAAGGCACCAGGTGTGGAAACATCATGCGTCGCAAAGGTAGGCAACCTTGAAAGGTGTGACTCCCTTCCGCCAATGCGTGAAGCACTGCCTGCACAGCTGGACGCCTTCAACTGCTGCAGTACTAGCAGTCCTTTGCTACACAGGCCACCACAAAACCACTACAATCAGATAGATAGGTGTGTTAGGGGGGTAGGGGTAGGGGGGTGGGGGAATGCAAGAACTATTTTCAGATTGCGCAGAGGAATACAGAAGTCATGTACAAGAGAGCCTCCGTTCATCTGACTGTAAGAACTCACCGCTGTTCACCAAGGAGATTTACAAACTCAGACACAAATGATTGTTCAAACAAGAATATTTGTTAACCTCTAGCCCACACGCATGCACGGTCTGACAGAGGCCCTTTGCTTTTATTGACAAGCTGGGAAGATCCCCGTCATTGATTGATTTTATGCTGAGTCTTAAAGCCTGCACAAGAGCGTTTACAAGGCCAGTGCATTCAAAGCAACACTGGTCTCAGGCGAGCACATGCTGGGGTAACACACACACACACACACACACACACACACACAATAAAAGACAAAACGCACAAAACATGGAAGCATGCACACAGAACCCTGAAAGACAAAAAACAAAACAGTGAAAAGCAGAACGTGGATGTGCACAGAATGATCAGGAAGGAGGTAATTTAAACGAGGCTTGAAGATGAACAACTTTCTTTCCGCAAAAACATGTGCGTGTCCTCTTGCACCCTCCAAATGAACACAGACAGGCTGTTGCTGAGTGCGAGTTGGGCATGACCTTCCTGCTGCCAGTTTCATCCTCCCACTGTGACCAGTTAGGTCAAGAATAACTTCTTGCCCATCTGACTGAAGTGTGCGCATGTGCACAGTGCCCACCCACCACCCCACCCAGCCAATATACTGTGGCAGTGAGGACCCAACAGAGAATCACCACAACATACAAAACCAGTAGAACCATGTCCAAACAAAACCCAACAAAACCCATCTTCACTTCTCCCGTTTTGCCCTCTCCCAACAGGTGACCAAAGTGCCATTTCAGCTCTCTGTCCTGTGTGGAAACAGCCGTATCATCGCAAGGCGCTACGTGAAACACCGCCCTCTACAGGTCACCTCTGAACAGGACTGCCAATCTTCCAACACCATTCAACAGACCCTTTCCCACAGAGCACCTCTTTCAGCAGGTCTGAACAGGTCATTCACACTTCCGCCTCTGTTACAATCGCACGTCGTCTCCCCATCACACTGGGGGGGTCCGCACTCCGCACATACTCCACAGATGGGCTTTCTTATGTCCCTGTAGGGAACAGTGGTGTTTTAAAATTCCAGCACTACATCTGTCTGCTTTTATTACTATTCTTCAGGGCTTGAGAGCCGATGTCAGGACAGAACAATCTGCTTGTCCCCAGATAAAAGCCACCCGATCACGGACCACAACACAGGAGGTCATCTGGTGATCTCCAGCCAAATTTGTCTGCCTTCGGGTATAATGTCCTTCAGGTTGTGCTGAGGTGTGTGAAAATTCCTCACTTCACGTTACCGACAACACGCCAGCTGAACAATCTGGTCAAGCTCCATATTACTAAAGTGTCTTTAAAGGAACGAATACGGATACATGTGGTTGACAGAGAATTTAAATCATACACATTTTAATGCTAAATACCAAACCACAAGGCACAGTGTGCACGCAAACTAATAACTAAAACTACAAAATCCTGGAGGATCAAAGAAAAAAAATAAAAGACTTCTCTGACTTAATTGCAGCATTGTTAAACACAGCGGAGAAACACCTAAAAGGAAAAAGAAAACATCCACAGGTAGTTTGTACCTCATGTTTTACACCACCTTTTTCCCATTCTAATGGGACCAGAACAAAAAAAACAATGCAAACCACTAAATGAAAATATTTACAGCACGTTCCTCCCACAGCCAGACCACCACCCGGCTCTCTTTGAATGGAAGACTGGAAAAAAACAAACAATCAGTGGACTAGGGCTTCCACTTTGCTTTCCCGTATTTACCCATTCAAATGAGGCATTCAAATGAGGTATGCAAATGATGTATGCAAATAAGGTGCTCATCAGTGCAGGAAGGACTGCGTAAAGAGCTAATGGACCTCGGCAGCCATGTTCTTGGCTACAGCTGAAATAACACAGCTTTGTTATTAAATGCCAGCAGTCCGGCAGGTATGTTAAATGAACTAATATCAAGTCATGAAAGCAGCCATTAAAGATAGTTGCGCTCCAGTACCTCATTTTCCACCGTTTACAGATTCCCAAAGCACATAACAAAAAAAAAAAAAAAAACCCAGGGGTATAATATTAAATTGTACAGAAAGCAGAGAAAATTTCCCATCACAGTGGCAGGCATGACTTCCCTGGCTTTTGTGGAAGACTTTCTTCCTCCACTTCTCTGGGAGACCTAGACACAAAGGTACAGCAACGGTATCCAAAGTACAACAAAGGTGCCATGACCACCTGAGTGCCCATCCCCAGGGCAAAGTGACAGGGTGGGGAAGTGTGTCCCCATTTCCACCAAGCCTCCACTATGCCAGTCCACTCCCCATTGCTGGACCAAAACCTGTGGGTTAATCTACCTCCTCCTAGTCTGGTTGCCAGACAAAAGGTCAAGGGTCACACAGGATCAGCCAGCACCTGGTGCCCACTAAAAGAAGCTCGAGTGCGAGATATTTAGAAATGACACAGCCCTGGCAGCCACCTGCAAGACATATGCAGCCAAGACCACCTGCACCACAGGTGAGGCAGGGGCGGGTTGGGTAAGGTCTGTGGATATGAGCGCTTTCAGTCCGAGTAGAGTACGGGCTCTGTGTTTCGATTACAGTAAACCGGTCAGTAAGCATAAGCTGCTTCACCTAATTAGGCCAATGACCAGGGATTGTTTTAGTGCTGGCTAGCTTCTTTTTTTCAACTGCGCACACATTAATCCCATTTGTCCGATGAGTTCCAATGACAGAGGAAGACACAGACAGGATGTAGAGGCTGTAGTCAGGAATGACGTGGTGAACGCTACTAACTGAATAAAGTGACGTCTTTCGAGAGTACCTAGATTTAACGCTCGACTAAACGGTGGCCAACTTCCACTCAAAGCCTTTCAAAGCACAAGAGGCCGCTGCATTACTCAATGCTGAGCATTTCCAAGAAGAACTAGACAGGAACGTTCTGGAAACGGGCAACAAAGACGACGGCTCGGGGCCTAGCTCTGACAACGATACCAGCCGTCCATGGTAGGGGTCTGAGGAGAGAAAACGTGGAAGCAAAGAGCAAAAGAACAAACAAAACCAACGGAATAAAAACGCGTTGACGGCTGCCTGATGTGCCTTCGCAATCAAGGGAAAATTTGGGTTGAGCATGATTCAGGCGTGATTATAGTGAGAAGCTGAATATTCACTTTGCTGGCGAGCTGCAGCTCTGGTTACAGCTCATAAGTGGCACACTTGCATCCTTTTATATCCACGGTAACTAAGGCTGCAGGGCTGTTCACGGCTGAGAGCAAACAGTACGGAAAAAGTCACCATGTCACTTAAAGCCAGCAAAAGGCCAACCATTAGTGCGACCCACCTCCAACTGCAGAACCCAAACGGTGTGAGTCACTGTTTCCAGGTGCACTATCCAAAATGCCGATAGTCAATCAAATTTTACGCCCAAACTACAACGTTTTAATTGGCTCACTCTGCATCAAGTGCACATAAACTACAATGGATTTGCATTTAGCCGGCTTTAATATACATGTTAACTGCTACAAAAATGAATATTGTGAAAATGCTGAAAGTCATTAATGTCAGTGCTTGATCAATAGGAGAATACATTGAAGGAGTGAATTATGTGCCTCCTGTGTTTATCAATACGTCTATATACTCAACTTTAGCGTTCTTCTCTATAGATGGCGGCCTGGTGGCTCAATGAGTAAAACATGAGGCTGGGATGCAGAAGTTTCCCAGTTCGAAGCCCAGCCACCAGGTGTGTCCTTGAGCAAGACACCCAGCACTAGCTCATTGTAACCCGTATTTGAAATATAAGTGGCTTTGGATAAAAGCATCCGCCAAATGAATAAATGTAAAATGTACATGTATTTACAGATGCTGGATGTTAAACCCGTCAGTCAGAGGGGGAGGTCCCCCCAGAGGTCACCTGTTTCAAATCGCAGTGTACTTTTTGGCTTCTCCACTCCTCTGCCGTCAGGCTCTAACATTGTCCATCTTTTCACGTTTACAGTTTTGCGCTTATGTTAAGTGCCTTGGGGTAGCTCTGCTGTGAAAGGCACTATACAAAAAAACAAGGTAAATTAATTCCTTACCTTCCCAAACTGCTCAAAATACTGCTTCACGTCTTCCACTACCGTGTTTGCCGATAATCCGCCCACAAATATTTTCTTTGTTCTTGTGACCATCTAGAGAAAGGACAGAGAGAGAAATAAGTTTAGCAAAACTAAGCTTTTACAAAAAAAAAAAAAAAAACACATGAACAACACAAGCCCAAAACAGTGAAATCGTACTGACTGGGTACATACACAAGGTGATGGGGAGGCACCCCTCCCTTCCCACCCACTTTCAGTGTGTTTTGTGCAATCTCACATACAGCTGTTCTGGGCGTGTTCCCTGCACACACACGTACAGTAATCACCTTGTTTTTAAAGAGTGCTTGGCCGAGTTCCCCTGTGCCCTCAGGCACAGAGGCCAACGCGTATTCTGTTTCCGGAAAGCAGAAGCAAACTGTCATTCCAGCTGGTGGGAAGAATAGGAGACAACAAGACGCAACCGCAAAGCAACTCCATTAATCCTGCCACTGACTGAATCGCTGCAGCAGTCCCAAAAATGCAAAACAGCAAGCACGCTCTGCCGCCTCACCCAAAAGGTTCTAGTTAAAGACAGGGAGAAGGGGGGGGAAAAAAAAAAAAAAAAAAAATTTAAAAAATAAGGCATGACAAATGCCACCGCTTCATGCCTCAGTCGCGTTAATTTGTTCTGCTCCTCAGTACACTCGATATTCTTCATCCACTCTGAAAATATCAACACTGTAGGTAATAATAAAAAGACCTTATTAATTTTTCAAAACACAATTAACTTGCCTGGCAGGCAGGAATCGGAATGTATTAAAGCCTGAAGTGACTCCAAAGTAGAGTAAATATTGAGCGCTAATAACCTTGCCGTCAAAGGGGACAACAACTCACGACCACTGAATTTATTTGTCAAGCCTCCGCATCAGTACGATATAGGTACACATCCCTTGAGTTAGACCTTAAGTGTATGAGCCCAACGGCAATACCTTTCCAACAGATACACCGTTTTATTTCAGGCAAAGAAGCAAAATGGAGCCAGACTATTCCAAAATGTGCCGGACTAGACATCATAATAAGAACCATGATCATCATAATCCTTTTCGCCATCTTGTACGTACTTAAAATTAGGCTGGGTTTCTCAGCTGACTGTGCTAAACATTTTTATTCAATGAGTTGTAATTTTCGTACAGGGAGTCACATGTGCTGTGGAGGTTAAGGCCTGAACACCACCCCGGCTGCGGAAATGCGCTGCAACTCAAGAAGCTCCAATGGCAGAAGCTCCAATGGCATTGCACACATTTTCCCTACAGAGAAAGCCAGGCCTGTGAGCAGGCACCAACAAAGAAGAGGATCATGAGTAAAGAACATAGGAGCTGGATGGGGCCAGAGGTCTGACACCAGCAAGAAGCGGCACGGGAGTGGAGAAAAACAGTTTCAGCAGATGGTGCTGTGTCAGAGGCACACAGGCGCTTACATCTTCTGGGAGTCCTGGGAGTTTCAGTATCCTCTCTAAAATAAAAATTTTTATATCCTCCCCACCCACCTTTTTAAAACTACTTAACATCAACTGGTTGTCAGTATCCCTGTACCGAAATTCCTAGTATAATCGAAAGTGCTTACAACGGTATTGCCATATGCAACATTCTCTCATATTTCGTCATCAAGTTCCTGCCCAATGAAACAACCCAGTCACATTGGCCACAGAACCGTGTTAACGTTAAACTGAACGTAACAGAGTTCCACAGTATGAGCCTAAGCCCACCTTCCTTTCTATCTGCAGAGGTATGAGAGATAAATGAGGTAGACGCACCACAGAGAAAGAGGATGGCAGTTTGAAGATTTCTGACATAATGGGACAAGTAATGGAAAACCCACCTGTGAGGAGGAGCAGGCTCTCAGTGTATTTAATCTCGTATTTAATCACATACACAGACCCATCACTCTTCTACCACAGTTCGACCCTTATTTTCTTACCCCGCCCATGGACCTTTACGTCAGACAAAGCAATAAAACTTCAAAACTTCCTACACAGGACATACACATACCTAAAACTTCCCATGGAATATTCACAGACCCATACAAAATCAACATATGGCTGGAAGAGTGTGCTTGTACAAAACCATATCTACAGCATCTGCAGCTGTGCTCATAATGGCTCCCGCCTCAACTCAACATACAAAGGAAAGCTCAGAGTGTTGTCTCTTTTTGTAGCCTCAGAGAGATACCCAGAGCCCTGTGTACTGGCAAACACATTGTGGGTACCAAGTAACCAGTACTACACAATCTCCCTCTTGGATCTGGACCAGAAGCAGAGCTTCTGTCTGCCTTCTGTGAAAGGCCTTGTTCCACACACCCTTATGTTGGCTTGGAGACGCACCAACAATGTTGTCATTATTACTTTGATTAGCGGTAGGGACAGTAGTCCTGGCACTGGTGGCAGTCATGGCAGCCAAGGGAGAGTCCTCACATGGACTGGCTTACACTAAAGCAAGATTATCTTACAGTTATATACATAAAATATTACCGCTGAGGAGTTCACCAAAATAATTCACGCTAAAGACCTGATTTAAGGGTAATAGAGTGCCCCCCTGCCAATGGACCTCAATATGCCACCATTTATGCACAGCTTCACGTCTTTACCACCTGTGACAACAGCTGCAGTTAGACATGTACAGAACTTGGTTCTGTTCCTGACCTTAGCTGACACCCCATGTTTAATGGGCAGACTGCATACAAATGCCTTAGAAAGGGATGCATCTCTCACAGAAGGTACTACGACGGGGGAAGCAGAAAGTCATACAACATTCAGGGCAGTCTTTTAGAAAATGTCCTACTGAACTCCTTTTACAAGTGCAATCTGTGCAGCATCCCACCTCCGAAAGCTAAAGCTTAACTTCTAAAATAAATCCTCCAAGTAAATACACTGCATTGTTCTCAGGACCTAGTTTAAGAGGCAGGCGTATTCAATCCGGCACAATACGGTACAGCACAGTGCTAACACAGGAAACCCAAACTGCAGAATAAGTGGCTCATTTGTTCGCTGCTTACAACTGCAATTTTATCTGCTTTGAATTGGGATTGGGGAGAGCATTAAACAGCAGCAATGCCCTTTTAATCTATTCTGAAATGTGGACAACGATAAATTTAGGTCTTAAATCACTTCTTCCCTTGTTGTCGGCTTACTGAAAGTGACAGGTTAGGGCACATCAAGAAGTCATAAACCCAGTGAGTCAAAATGCAACTTTTTCACTCGTCCAATAAAAACTCTGTCCAATCAGAAAGAGGAGGATACTATCTGGGAAAATGCATTTAGTGGAGATCCTCAAATGTATTATGAAAGAAAAAAAGAAAAAGAAAAAAAAAAAAAAAAAAACAACCACAATATGCTAATTAACTTACTGCCCTAGGCTAGGTATGAACCTTGACCAATGGATTTACAAGCAGCTACCAACACCACTACATGGAAAGAAGCATTTTTAAACTGTAATTTTCCCATGTTGCCCTATCAGGAAGTCAGCGGTCATCGCTGATGAGCAGTTCTCGAATGACACCACGCCTTGTGCTCAGGGATCCTCCGTGTTCCACAGAATTCATCTCCAGCACAATCAGCGTTGTCGCGGAAACGTAGACGCCTGTTTAGCTGATAAGCAGGGTTGAGCGTAGGCCTCCTTGACACCAGTCCCGTTCTCCCATCCGGCTTGTTACGAGTTGGGGAGGGAGGATGCACGGCCCGCCTGAAGGCGCCAAACTTTTCCCGCGAAACACATCAGAATGCTGAGGCGCGTTCATTCACCTCCCACTCGAGTGTTCGCATCGGCCTACGTTAACACGACAGCATACACAGGACGGCTGCACGATCCAGTCCTCAGAGTGAACAGAAAGGATGAAATATCCCTGCTCTGCCTGGAGAGTTTATAGCACGGACGTTTAACGTAAACGCTTGAGTACAAACACGGGCTGGGCTGCCCACCGTGCGACGGGTCTGTTTCTGCCCACGGCAATGGCAGACAGAGCCGCACAGCTCAGCCTTCACACACCAAGGTGCCAGCACTTCTGAGCGTGGAGACACAACCAGAGGAATTTCACTTCACCCTCATTGAGCGCTTGACACGACCTGTCAAAATATGTGTCAGAGCACCGCTTTACTGTACCCACCGTGATCAGGACTAGCATAATAAATATCTCTTTAAAAAACCCTGCCACGTCCCATCCCCATACACACAAACACACACACACTTCTGACAAAACAATTTTTTCTCAGCTGGTGCAAGTAAGCTCTTTTACTCTATAGAGAGGAAGAACGGAGATCAAATACTGTTCCACAGTGGCATGTAAGAGGGTGCCTGAAGACAACGCATAACAGAATTGATTGTTAATAACATGTTAACGATCTGACAGGTGTCACAAGTTAGACTTAAGTGAGCGTCAAAAGTGGTGAAGTCTAGACCCCTGATCAATTCTCTAATCTCCTCTTGCTGCCATCCCAGATGGATTCTACAACCCCCACCTTTCATATTTTACACTGCTGTGTCAAAGCAGAGAAGGAATATAAATTACCATTTTGAATCTAATTCTAGTTAAAAAATCAGTGTTGGAAAACAGCATGGCTGTGGTCCGTGTGTAAAGACAATGTGTGTACAAAAATTACATTTGAACAAACATATCAACTGCTCAGATTAACAACCAATGAACAACAAATACAATGACTAATCCATTAAACACAAACGCCCAAACAAACACACGCAATACTCAGGTGTATAGTAGTAAGATAACCATTTAAATACAAAGAAAACAACCAGTGTATTTGAAAATGAACACAAAACGAGGAAAACGTGTCAGTAACGAGCGACATGCATTAGGCAAACTAATTAGATGTACAAAAAGAGTATTTATCAAATCTGTGTGATACTGTCCAGCAAGCCGGATGGTATCAGATGTCCGGGGCACACGCCATCTCGCCAAATCGGCTTTTGCCCCAGAGCCTCATCGATCGGCCCCATTCCCCTTAACAGCTGTCGGGGTGTTCGTCACACTTGCCGACCCCCCCCCCCCAAGACACACACACACACACACACACACACACACGCACCCACAATTGTGCCAACGACACCAGAACCCACAGACTGGAACAGCAAATCCAGAAATAAGTCTCCTCTTACCGCCCAAAGGGTGAGGGGGGGGGGGGGAGTGGGGGACCATCTGTGGTCTGAAGATGAATCTGCTATTGTGGCAGCGAGGCCTGTGACAAGACCCTCCGCAGACGGGCTGATCCGTGCGCTTCCTGCCTCACTCCCGTTGTTTCCTCCTCATCACCACAGTTGCCGTAATGTTGTTGTAAACACCGAACGGTGACAATGGCCCCCATGCGCACGTGATTCCAACCACACACCCCCCAACGGCCTGTCAAACGACATAAACCAATAAGATCAGCCAGAGACCACCAAGGCTCACAGCATGTCAGACAGCCAATTGGATCAATCCAAAACCATCGTTAAGGGCAACGGGCCAACGGCCAATCAGAGTATTTAAATCTGGAGGGAACGGACCCCGGCAGCTGCGCCTTGCATTGTGAGTCTGCCTGCAGCCGTGCCTGAACAGCAGGCCATCTGAGAAAGCCTCTCAAGGTAAAAGGATCCTGATCAAATTATCATTATTCTATTTTTGCCAGTGACGCACAACTGATACCAAGTGGAAGAGAGACAGCCAAACATCACTTTAAGGAAAAGCAAGCTTAAGTACCCATAACTACCATAAATGCAAGCCTGCAGCCTCCAAGCACTAAAAGTTTGCACCCAATAACATTTAAATAGTAAACGATACAGCCATCATCCATTAACAACGTGCAACCTGACTCTTTTCAGCTGCACTGTAATATAAAAATATGCATAACATTTAGCGTTAACACTTCTCATTGCTCCACGCCTCTCTATTACACCTCAGTGGTACCATAACCCTACCAAAGATTCCCGCATGTCAATTAAGTTACGAGAACAAACGTTCGCACCAATTAAATTCCTTTTATTAGCGACAGCCACTGGGAAAGTACACGGGATCACTATGCTGAAAACACTTTCCTCTGATATTGTAACAATTTGTATTGTGTTCTTTTTTCTTGACAGACAGTGGCAACTGCCGCCTGCATATTAACGAGTTGATATTTGCAGTTGGTGACCCTACTGGGCCCAATGTTAAGGGCAAAATTTGGATGAAAAGCAGCGAGAGTCCAAACGCTCTTCCAGAGAAAATGTATCCTGCTCCTACAGCTGTTTTGTCACGGCTAAGTGTTGTGGGGGGACCACATAAGACAAAGGAAGAGCTGGTAGACTGTGTTAGACTTATGGGCAAGTGAGTTCAAATAGCAGGCCTTAAATGATTTGTTATGTATAGCCTGTGTAAAAAAAGGGCCCGTCTAAAAACATGTAAATCAGCTGGAAGCTGGAATGGACTTTCTACTCGACTCAGTGACGGTACTTTAACTCCACTGCATCTGTGCAAATTAAACACTCAAGCGACACACACAAAATCTCACAAGACACAATATGAAGTCAACCACCAAGAACAAAAAAAAAAGGAGACGCGGGTTTGTCAGCTCTTCTGTATGACCTTGAGAAGAGACAGTGTAAGCCCTTCAGTTCTTTTTTTATTCCTCTGGTGTCGTTGCCCATACACTGTTTGGAGAGAATTCCAAAGTGCTGAAACTGTCATTAAGTCAATCGCTGGGTGAATTAAAGGCAAACCGCTAGGCTAGGTGGCACAACAGCTAAACCCAAAGGACCCAAGCCGCACAGCAGGATCTCATTACGTTTTTTTTTCCCCCCCCTTACGTTTCCATAATAAACTGTCAGCAGTATGGCAGAAACCTACAGGAAACTCATACAGATTAAGGACTTTACAGATCGAGTAAGAGAGGCTGGTGCTGCCACAAGATCTGCTTAGCAAGAGGAAACGGCATTCCCAAAATGATGTCAGCCCTAATTCCCAGTCATGTCCCACTGCTGTTCAAAATTGTTA
Organism: Chitala chitala; assembly: GCA_025773905.1. Classification (NCBI taxonomy): domain Eukaryota; kingdom Metazoa; phylum Chordata; class Actinopteri; order Osteoglossiformes; family Notopteridae; genus Chitala; species Chitala chitala. The sequence continues at coordinate 12,774 of JABJVR010047694.1, forward strand.
GTTAAACCAAATGTCATGGTTTTGTTTCGGCCCTGAATCTCTTACAGTCCAAATCCAAATCAACTGTAAACATCTGAAAACTTTTATTCTGCCCATTTGAGGGAAAACTGTCATTCAAGTTTTTTCTTTGGAGAAAAATAATTAATTTGAGGGAAAATGACAAATCAGCAGCTGAAACCATTGCAGCATTCTGAGGAAATCCGTCACAAAAGTATGAGGATTTTAAGGGATTACAGCAAACAAACAGAGAAAGAAGAAAATAAACACAAGTTAGCCAGTAAGGCGCTACAGATTTGGAGAAGGGATAATTGTAATTGGAACTGAACTTGTCGAATTAACCCCAGGACAACCCTGGACTCCAATATGGTTGTTGTGGAGAGGCATTTTCTTTAAACTGGATTCTGGTGACAAAGTCCTATTCAACAACCACCAAACACACACACACACACACACACACACACACACACACACTCCTCCCCGCTGCGCAGACCCCACCATCCAAATACCAGTCCAGGCCTTAGCTTGCTCTGTGTGTGTGTGTGTGTGTGTGTGTGTGTGTGTGTGCGCGCGCATGCATCTAAGCAGCATGCCATCTTGCACTGTGTTCAAGCAGGATAAGACACAGTTTGAAACCCAAGAACACTCTGGTAACCTCCGGTGACAGAACAATAAATAAAGCACAGAATACCCGGTGAACAATCAGGCTAAAATATAATTATGTTACCACATAGAGTGAGGAGGTCATAACATATGGCTAAATGTATGGCACAATGTCACGTTAATTTTCAAGTGATCACGTTACAGTCAATATGCACTGTGATGTCTCACCTAAACGGTATGGTTTGACATTCTGTTCAGCAATTCGCAGTTTTCTAATGAGACCTTCTGGCCTTAATTTAGCAGCTCTCTCAAAGACAATGTTTCATCTGGTTGTTAAGGTGGCTTTTAATCACCCTCTTTCCCCCACAAAAAGCCATTTTTACATCCCCTGAAGGCATTTCACAGTGTCTGAAGGTGAGCACTACAGAACCGGGTTCCATAATGACAGAAATAAAACACCTACTGCAGTGGTACGTCAGTGAGGGACGGACTCGCAGAAGCAGTAGCCAAAAGCCACAGCCCTCTCATAAGAGCTGTGCTACTGAAGGGCCCATGAGGCTTAGTGGCAGTCTAGTCTGACCCCTGACACGAATCCCAGTCAGCCAAGGCGCTGGGAGGGTATGTCACCACCTGATTGGCCGAGAGCTTGCCAATGACAAAACTAAATTTCCCTTGTTTCATCAACAAGTGGGAGGAGTGGCCAAAGTAAACACAGAAGGTTCAGATGACTGGTCATCAGGTGCACTGGAATCTAGTTATGACAATCATGTGACTTTTCCCAATTATATCTCTCTTATATGGCACACGCTTGACTGTCTGAACAGGAGGAAGAGTGAGGTGGGGAAGTGGGGTAAAGAGCTGCCGCTCAAATTTATCCTGATCAGTGATGCTACCTTTACAAGGAAAAGGAACAAGGAAGGGCCAAAAAGGATACACTTGAAACCTGGGCAGAGCAGGCCAGGACTGAGCCCAGTTTAACCTGCTCAGCAGCCACCCACAAGAGCTCGACCCGATTCGGCAACAGAGGGCGCGTGTTACACACAATCAGGCCCACGGGAGCTGCAAACATGCACAGACTGCATAAACCAAGGTCCATCTTGTGGTCTTGCTAACTGTGATGAGACGTGTAATCGTGCCCTCAATGGAGACCGAGGCCAGTGTAGTACGCCCAGCCCGTTGCCAAGGTTCTTATACTAAATTGTTGCCTTGAAGGTCCACTCCTAGACTCCTCCAATACCCAGCACATATCTGTGCCATGGCTGATATTCAGCCCTTCTCCTGAGTGAGCCTTGTTCATGCCCCCTAGGTACTTAACTGTTGTTGGTCTTTATGAGCGGTGTTTTAATCTTCGGTACCAGGTAAAATAACTTGAAAATGAGACCTTCCCACAATAACCTACCCACCTGGGCTTTTATGCACATGTTCACTGCCGCCATTACAAATGCATGGATTGTAAGAGTGTAGCCTAAACACACAAATAAGACATGGAAAACACACCTGCTTTATTCACACATTGTAATTTGGCTGCTAACACCCCCAACCCACTCTCACAACAGTGAAGTGTCATAACCTTACACATCTCTGGTCGAGCATCACTCGCCACCCAAGCCAAGACGAACAAACTCCTGCGCCGGGACAGTACTCCTCCACAGCTGCAGCTCTGCATGCTTTTCTGTTGACTTGCAACATTTGTAAGCCGCCGCCTCAAAAAGTAAATAGATAGATAAATAAATAAATAATCATCACCTGCTTCTCGCAGGTACAAAATCAGCTGCTCAAGGTAAACTGCCCCAATCAGCAAATTATTCACACCTGGGAAAGTCAGGTGATGTTTATTTCCTATGCAACCGGAGGCCAATTAATCAATTAAATGCTACGATCAACAAAAAAAAACCGTAGACGCTGCAACGGACACACCACTGCAGGGCTGCGCCCTCAAGTCTAACTCCTTGACTCTTCTTTCGGAAGTTCCTCAAGTGCTCCACAAAAGCCATTCAGCTCATTGTCTGGAAGTCAAACGAGATGAGAAGACGATGCGGCAGACCGGGCCCCCGTACCCACTCACTCATCAGCAGGGTCAGTAACTTTGTGGGGACAGCCGTGAGACAAGTTTAAGAGTTTAAATGAAAGCCATTACTAGACCCTCAACTCCTTATTTTATTTCATTTCGACACAACCCTACTATGATAATAACAATAATCACTTAGCCTTTGAAACCTTTTCTGACAGCGTAATTTGGCTGCCAACAGCTATTTAATAGCAGGCTAAAATAATTGATTATACTCCTGTTTTCTGTTCCTTTGTAGAAAAGGAAATCCATTTAAAATGTTGCAACATATGCACACATTTACACAACGCAGTAGTCTATGATGATAAGTAAGAAAATCACATTTAAAAATCTAAACCGTTCACCGCATTCTCCTGGATTAATTACTGGGTTTAAATGGCTGGTATTTACCAATTCAGTGGCGGATTAACACCTTACTCAAGAGGATAACAGAGCTAGCTGGGGAAAAAAAGAATTCTCCCCAAACCATTTCCTTTAAATCTGTGATGACAACTCAGTGCTAATGTACAGTGATCCATCTACCACTGTGGCAGATAAACAGCAAAAATATGGATTGCATACAAATATAATTTTCTTTGCACGTGAGCCTGTAGATCGATGGGATGCGCACAGCGTAATGTCGAACCCTGGCCATCGACTGCACACGACTAAACATCAGAGCACTCCCGCCTGCCGTACCATGTACTGACACACTCACGGCCTCTAAGCGTGAACAGCACTGCGACACTCTTCTGACATTTCCCCCCTCATTAACAGGTCACCCATTCCTCCGCTGACGAGGCCACGCTACCCCCACGTTTTTATTCTACACAAGTATTTTACAGAGGGAAAGCCTATCTCAGATAGAGGAATTTAAGTATCTCGGGGTCTTGTTTACAAGTGATGGAAAAGGGATAGTGAAATTGATCATAGGTTGGGTATGGCTTCTGCAGAGAGGCAGACCCTGTACCGGACCTTAGTGGTGAAGAGGGAGCTGAGCCATAAGGCATGGCTTGCAAGTTACCAGTCAGTCTACATCACTACCCTCAACTGTGAGGAGCTCAGGTTCGGGAGGGGCCTGAAGTAGAGCTGCTACTCCTCTGCAGTGAGAGGAGCCAGTTGAGGTGGTTCGGACACCTGATAAGGATGCCCCCTGGGACTTCCACTGGAGATCTACCAGGCACGGCCTGTTGGGCCGAGGCCTCGGGGCCAACCCAAGACACAATGGAGGGATTATATCTATCAGCTGGCCTGGGAACGGCTGGGGATCCCCCAGGAGGAGCTGGAAGAAGTTGCTAAGGACAGAGTTGTCTAGGCATCTCTTCTCCTCTTGCTGCCACCACAACCCTGAACTGGACAACCGGTTAAGGATGCATATTTTAGGTTCAGTATGTCACTCGAGGGTACAAGAGCGTGGCAATTCAATAATTTAAAATGGAGTAGGCCTAGTTATAACAGGTGTGATTGCTGTAGCACTGACAAGACAAAGGGTGGGTTTGTTCCCATTTTGATAACCTTCCTGCTGGTTGTCTGTCTGGCTCTCAACCCCTCAGCCTAAGCTAGCTCCCTCCAGCCTGTCTGCCTATCAGGACCCAACAAAAGCAAGAGTGGAGCCACTATTTTTTTACAATGAGGTGGCTAGGTTACACTCAGCAATTTGAGTGGCGTGACGTTATCCACATAAGAAAATAGCAGCTTGTGTCGGCCAAGCTGTTTGCTAAGGCAGAGCTGGCCACCCTTCTGTTTGGCTACTGCATGGAACAGAAGAGAAACCCAAAGTGAAGCAGGCAAACAGAACATTCCAGAATACATCCCACATTCCCATAACTCCAGCAAACACAGAGGCTCTGTGTCCTGACAGGTTCTCCCGGCTAGACAGCCTTCTTCTCAAGTTGGCTGCCATTCATGTGGCCGGTCGTGTTCCACCATTGCCCCACTATTCAGGGGCTGTAAATAAAGGTGTGACTCTTACGGCGACTCCCAATGCAACTCCACAAAAGGAGCAAAAAGCTTGCCTCCCCCAGCATTTTCCACTGTCCCACAGGACACCACCACCCACCCTGCTCCTGAGAAGATCTGGCCATCATGAAAACGCCTAAACAACTGTTTTCAGTTTTGTCTTCCAAAAATAAAAATGGCTCCCCTTTTCCGAATGACTAAAAGGTGCAGTAAGAAGCCCAAAACACAATATAATGAGCAAGGGCGGGGGATAATGTGTTCCGGCTGCAGTGTGACATGTGCTGCTCATTTGGGGGGAGATTATCACTACCAAAGCAGGAAAGATACCAGCCAAGAGTCAACATCACCTGGGCGGCTGTGAGAGGAAGTAGTTAGGCTCCAGCGAGTACCTCCAACACACTGCTAATGACTGAGCATGATCCACCACACAGCCACGCACAGTCTGACTATCAAAACATCAGTGTACAAGTGCTAAGCCCCCTCTATAGCCCATTTTCACACTCAGCAACCAAATAATGTCAACTTCCTGTTTTAACAAAACATCCAAAGGCAAGCAAACCTCAAAATTCAATTTTGTAAAGAAACGATTGCAATTCAGAAGGATTTCTTAAAGCTCTGTTTTATTTAAAGTGTTATTAACAACTTCACGTAATTAAATAAAATAAAACACACAGGCTGTTACCATTTTTAATCTGTTTATGATGGTTGCTGGGGTGGGATTGGGAATTATTAATTGCATGACTCCACAGGAAGTAGGAAGTGATTACTGAGGATAGAATGTGTGTGTGTGTGTGTGTGTGTGTGTGTGTGTGTGTGTGTGTGTGTGTGTGTGTGTGTGTGTGTGTGTGTGTGTACGCGCGAGAGAGAGAGAGAGGTGTGTGTAAACATCTCCTCCACAAGCAAAGACAGATATGGTACTGGTGAGGCTCTGCATGACTGTGTCACTCATGAGTCAGTCCAGGACACAGAGACACCACACAGCTCCAGCTGCTATGACTACTGTAAAGTACTTGATTTGTCAGAGATTTATTTTGTTTAGCAGCCAGTACAATTTTTGTAGACAGATTCTTGTAGATTCCTGTTTTTACTGTGCTTGCAGCCTGTGAATAAATTGCACCCTTACTTCAAGCTTCAAAAATCTGGCAAGTTACAGGATCCTGTGACGTGAAAAACGTAAACAAGAGTGTCAATCAGCACTCTGCACTGGATACTGAGTCATTAAAGCAGCTCTGCCATCACACCTGGAGGGGGGTTTTCACAAGAGGAGTCCGTGGTCTGCTCTCTCTGGCCTGCAAAAATACCAAAATGCCCACAACAGCTCACAGTGAGAGCAAGCAGGGTGCACACAGCACGGCTGACAGGTTGTCACCACAGAGCTAACGAACAAAGGAGAACCCTGCAGAGGAACCCAGCGCTGCTCCACATCTCCTCTTTAAAGGAAGAGAGATGCTGTTCCCCACTCAGAGCAGCCCAACGCCTCTCCACATCTCCCCTTTAAAGGAAGAGTGATGCTGTTCCCCACTCAGAGCAGCCCAACGCCGCTCCACATCTCCCCTTTAAAGGAAGAGTGATACAGTGCACCTCTCTGAGCAGGGACCTCAGCCGCACTGGCCCTTAAATGGACAAACTTGCCACCATCCCCAGGGCTGCAGAGTGCCTGCCCAGCCATGGGCATCGCACTTTAATCTGGCAGAGGAGACAGCTGCTATGGTACATCTGGCAGGAAGTACAAGCTTCCAAACCCAAAGCTTCCAAACTTCACATAATTAAAGGGCCATCCAAAAGAACACGTTATTGCTGTTACCGAGCATTCGGCTTGTAACATATTCACCACATGACTACAGTCAAAATAGGATGCTAATTTGTAAACATACTTGTACACTTTTTTACTTTCTACTGCATACAGTTAACTGAAGCTGCATCACCCAGAGTTGTGTAATACTAAACTTATGCCAGGGTTTGAACCCTGAAATTTTATGATCAACAGCAACATTCCCCAAGCACTACAGACTCGGCACTCATGAGAACTCTTCCTCAGCAAAACACGAACACGCAATGCATAGTATAAATTTTAAAATAATTAAAATATGTTAGAGAAAGGAGGTTGGCATTCTTGTCAAGAGCTTACACACAGTACATTTCCTTAGACCCATCACAGCAAGAAGAGAGCTATCAGATGCGGACGGGGGGGTCAGTTCCTGGTTTCCTGCACATACAGTACGTACACATGAACCAACTACAGCAGAAACATTTCTGTGAACATATGTCTTAAAAAGAAAAATGAGAAACCCTTGTATACTTTGAGGGACAGTTGGGGACAAATGTGGACAAATTCCCCCACCCACAGGCACTTATCACGCAGCGTGGAGTGGCAATGCATGTCAATCGATGCGTGCAGCCTACACGCCTGAGCACGATCCGCCACAGCGTGAGCCTCTTCTGCCTCTTGGGGGGGGGGGGCTCCCATCCTGCAAGCTCCATAACGAGATTCATGAGCTTGTCAAGAGATGAGATGAGATCAAAAACTGGAGAGGCTATAATGGGCTGAAGTTACAGGTCAAATGCAGAAATAACATTTTAAAAAGAAAGCGGCTCTATATTCCTGTACGAGTGTCCATCCCCCCCCCGTCCCCCCATCTCCACACCACTGGGAGGGGAAAAGAAGAAAGATTGGTCCGGGGGCGGCAGACATGAGGCTCTCTCATTGCAGGTAATTCATACTGCGGCTATTAGAAAGCGTCTGAAAAGAGAGCGATCTCAGTTAATGATCTGAAATGGCCCTCGACGGAGGCCTTTGGCTCGTCAACGCTGCACTCGAGGAGCACAATGCACGCCGCGCTCGGCCCGCCGTCGCCGGGGAGCCCACCGACGGGCGCTCGGCAACGCGCTTCACCGCCACCTTCCAGCTCCCAGTGCCGTGAAATAAAATTATTTTTAAAAACACAAAACAACGGCATCCAGCTTCCTGGAAAGAGCCGCTTCTCCTCAAAGAATAATTAACAGAGCAATTTAGGAAAAAGAAGAAAAAAAAAAAAAAAAAAAAAAGAAAGCCAGCCCACGCACACAATTACAGCCCACCCTTCTTCCCCGCATTCAAGCCCGGAAATAGCCGAGCGACTGTTTTATTTAGCACGCCGATGGAAACGGTTGTGTCACGCCGGGGCGGTTGCGTGCGTTTGTGACTCTCAGGACTCAGGGACACAAATACTCCACCGATGGCACAGCGAGTCCCTTCATCTGCAGCGCTGGACAGAAAGGCTTTAATTAAACCCGTCGCGTTTTTGTTCCAAGTTCAGAGAGTTCACTGCACACACACAAATCTGTGGAAAACAGCCTTCTTCAGTGTGGTAAGGAAAGTCAGTTTTGTGTTGCAGTGTAAGCGTTTGGGGGGGGGGGGGGGGCGAGGAGGCACGGGACACAGGTGTGAGTTCTTCACGACGGCAACGCTCGATTTAACACCAGGCTGCTAAAACCGCCACGAGATCAAAATCAAAAACAGGGGAGGGATAACGCTAATGCGCCATAAAATATCATATATTTCAACACTCACAAATGAGGTGTTTGGATGGGTCTTTGTGAAGTAATTTACAGTTTAATCCATACATTTCAGTATGTTCTTTATAACACCTTATATTCTCATTGCGTACATATACATGTCACAATGAAACTGGTTCTCTGCATTTAACCCATTCCCCTGGGGGGAGGCAGAGGGCAGCCAGTCACACAGCACCCAGGGAGCTAGCGCTGTCTTGCTCAAGGACACGCCTGGCAGCTGGGCTGGGATTCAAGCCAGGAGACGTCCATATCCCAGCCTGATGTCCTACCCATTGAGCCACCAGGCTGCTGGTGCAATCTGGGTTTGCCCCTCTACTCAGGTGTACTATGGCGAGACCCCTGAGGGAATCCGAACAGGCAACCTGAAGGACACACGCTGCCTCACTCAAACATCTGCTGCGGCAACCGCTTCAGCGCAAAACGCCGTAGCCGCTCTACGATACTTAGTGAGCATAGTTCAACTGTTCAGTACACTTCTCAAGGACACAGCAGATGTGGACACATGCGCTTTTGAGTTTGAAAATCAAGCTACTTATCTACAACGGAACCCCTTTCTGAAATGCTCTGCATCAGAAAAGTGACAAAAATAACCAGCGGTGGCACAAAAGGACGCCAAATGCCAGGAAACAAAAATAGCTCGGCTGTGCATACTCCTCACCGCTGTCATTACCAATGGATGTTTGTTTAAAATTCACTAACTGACACATCCACATGCACGCACGCGCATGCACGTACGTACGTGGAAAGAAAGATTACTGACTGGAGTGTCAGGGAAGCTAAAATGGAGGTGAAACATTTTTTTTGTGTGGGAACAGAATGTGCTTAAGAGAACTCTTAATTTAGCTGCTTAACAGACGTCTTCATTCTAACACTATTGCGTTCTTGGAATTATTCGGTAAGTCAGACAGGGGAGGTTGAGGTGCCTCATCTCAGAACCACGGGAACCCGTAGCGTCCAATGCTGCTGCACCCACCAACTGCACCCATCAAATCAAACGCAAACCCCTTAACCGTGGCCCCTCCAACCGGGCATCCGCCCAAAACCAAAGTCCAAAAAGCGCACAGAGGAAGCTCACCTGCCGACAGGCCTGCAGCCCAACTGCTGCCGCCAGTTTAAAAGCTGCTTGCTGTCCTCAAGTGCAAATCTCAAACATTACAAGCAGAGTGATTACACTGATCCCAAGTCAGCCTAAACCCCAGCTCTGACAGCGGGCATCTGTGCTCCGCCGTTGACGGCTTCGGTTTCGTCAGACGGGAAAAAAAGCACCATGCAACAAGTGCCAAAAAAATGAAGTGTCTTCCTGTCACACTGTAACCACAGACCCACCTCCCAACTTTACAAGCCAGCCCAGAGGTCAGCTGAGAGAGGTCAGTGGCCTGCCAACACAGGGCATGCACACGTTTAAAGCCGAGTCCTGCTAACAGAAATACAGGCTGCTCCCCGCAGCTTTGGCTGAGCCTAAGAAACAGAAGCAATATGTGGAGCGGGGGGGTGTTGGACTAGTTCAATGTGTAGGGGGAGGGTTCAACAATTGCTTCAAACAAACCCACCCATGTCCAGCACTACACACCCTCAGAGCGGCCCGACTTCAAGCTCACCTTCACCTCCTGCTACAGCGCCAAGAACAGCTGGCACTCTAGGCCTGACTAATCACGCCTGATTAGCACGGAGAGGCTTTAATCTTCCAAGCGCCGCCTGATTGTCGAGGAAGCTCTCTTCCCAGCTGCCTTTGAAGTGGGGGGCTTCCATTAGCTTTTATTGCGCTGATCGACCCCAGGAAGCGGGCAGATCCCCTTTCTGAACAAGAGCGATTTCCACAAAATATAACGGCGAAGGGAGAAGAAAAAGATCAATAAAGTAAAGACAGAAGCAAAGTTTTCACCCCTGCCCTGAGCCGTTGCCTCTTGTACAACTTCAATGAGACAGACTCTCTTTGATCCAGGTAAATATGAAGCGGAGGGCGCAAACACGCGTATACGCATGCTCTTGTGGATACGTACAGGCAAACACACAAGCATGCATGCAGGTTAGGCAGAACAATTTAAAATATATACTGTCAAATGACGTTTGCCTGGACTTCTCAGCTTGTCCCTGCTCCTCCCATTTCCAGTTCCCATCTACCCCACAACCTGCGTGCGCGCACACACCTCTACGCTCGTAACTCAACATGCACTGCAAAAAAACAATGCACTATGAAAGAAATACGCTAAGGGACTCATCGACAGTTTTCTGAAAAACTTTTTCCGGATAAAAACGTTAAGCTCCCGCGGGATTAAAGTCTCCCCGAATCACCATGTGAGGAGACGCTTCAGACCGGATGCTAACACGGCCTTCTTCAGCATTTTTCTGCTGTGAGGTACGATAAATAATGTAGCTGTAAGCCAAGGCCAACCTGAGACACTGTATCAAGCCCGCTAACAACAGCGTTCTGTCACCGGTGCTGAACCCAACGCTTCCAGGAAGCAAATGAACCAGGCTGTAAAACTAAACCAAAAGAGAAAATCTGACGTTATGAAAGGTCACCTGCGCATCAAGCCACGGGTCAATGGGTGTAGCACTGTTACTGTTTATTTATTTTTACACACACACAAATCATTTATTTATTTATTATAATTTTTTTTCCTCCCCCCCCCCCCCCTCCCCATCAGCAGAGTCATGGGAATTCCAGCCGGACCTGACTAAATGCTCTCTGGCTTTCAGGCCAGCCTTGCATACAGAAACATGTATGGAGGAATGAAGGCCCGTACATACGCATGCACGCACACACACACACAC
>JABJVR010047695.1:0-26863 GCA_025773905.1 Chitala chitala
GTGTCTGTTTCTCTCTCTCTCTGCACCCCCTCCCCCCCCCCCCTTTTTGCGTCCTCCTCGTCACAGGTTGTGCAGTGCTGATCCTCTTCTCTCCGGTCAGGCGACGCACCCAAACATGCGGACGTACTACTTCTGCACGGACAGCGCCAAGGAGATGGAAGCGTGGATGAAGGTGATGACGGATGCCGCCCTGGTGCACACAGAGCCTGTGAGAAGGTACGCAGACTGCCCTGTGAGATGGCGCTGCTTGGCATGATCTAGCTGGCGTCCCCCCCCCCAGCCTGGAACCGTCAGTGTGATGAGTGAGTGCATGAGTGCCGCACTATGCAGCCGGGGGGGGGTCCAGGTATATCTTGGCCATGTGACTCATAATGACATGCAGTTGTACTGTAGGAATGGGGGACAGAAAATAATAGCTTTCATGTCGTATTCTGCAGCAGCATTTTTAATTAACAGAAAAAGCCTTTTGCATATTATTTTACTAACACTGTTCAGGATCTTTTCAGGGGTTTTCCGACTTTTTTTTTTCTATCAGTTTGAACCTCACATTTGTTTTCTGTTATAATAAATTTTCCCTTTGATGCGGAAACTCCTAGTGTTACATTAGAAGCTGTTAGCAGCCCCGTGCCGAATAAACTCCGCCATGAGGTCATGTTGCAGGGTCTTCATGCTTTATGGCTTTGGAGGAGTGACAGCCGGCTCTGAAAGGCATCGCGTGAAACAAGCTTTAGTTTAGCTGACGTCTGTGTGGAAACTGCTGGGGTGTTGGTGGTGGGGGGTGGCGTCTGGCTGGGCCTGCAGCCTCTCAAAATAAACTTGCCCCCAGGTGGCAGTAATGGAACTGGGCACTGGAGTTCTGCTCTAGCACTGACGTATCAATGCATCAGGAGCCCTGGAGGTCAGGGAACAGCACCGATCACGTTCCTGTACCGGTGCAGAGCCGGGCTGGGGGGGGGCTCCTGCCCGTCTGCAGCTCTCGGAGCCTGTCTTGGACAGACTTTTATTGAAAATTGCTACTCACTTGGTTTCCAGAGTCTCCAGACACAGCAGATCATGTGACATCAGGGCCCAAGCGCTGGTCGCATTTCTCACTCGAGTGTGCCGTCATTAACTCCGTCCAGGAGTCCGCCTGGCAGTGAGAGAGCAGAGCGGGCGAGGGTCGTGTGCCACAGTGGTGCCGAGCCCGGGCTCTGCCTCTTCGAGCAGTTCGTCCCACGCTGAGCTCAGAGGGTCCTAATAGGCTTACTGCTCTCAGTGCTACCTGCTCTGGTACAGAGGCCTGATTAACTGCACTCCTCCGTGTCCCCCCCCACCCCCCCCCACCCGCCGCTCCAGGCTGGAGAAGCTGATGTTGGACCAGCATGGGCCACAGGAGATGAACAACGTGCTGAACCATAGGGTTCTGACCCGGCCTGAGTCGCGGAACAACGAGCGGAACCGGGAGGCGGCCCGGCCCGAGGACCAGCGGCACCAGGACGCCGAGCGCTACGGCTTCCAGAAGGACGGCCTCGAGCGGCCCCTCACCAAGATCAACAGCATAAAGCTGCAGCCTGCCCAGGCGGCCATCGTCACGGCAACGGTGACATCGTGCCGGCAGAGCGACGCCTGCGGCCAGCACGGGGCGCCTAAGGTGAACGGCCTGGGCGAGCGCAGCCCAGGGGAGCTGGGAGACGGCCCGGCCCAGAGTGGCCACATCCAGGACTTCCAGCAGGAGCCCCAGAAGGTTCTACAGAGGACCAGTTCCATGCAGCAACTGGAGCAATGGGTCAGAAGCCAGCAGGGGAAAGAGCATGAGGATGAGAGGAGGAGGTAGGACAACACCTGTGTGTGCACGCGTGTGTGCGTGCGTGTGTGTGCGTGTGTGCACGTGTGAGTGTGCTCACAATTCTCACTGGGTTTTGCGATGGTAGAATTTGTTGTTCAGAGCTATTCTGGAGCACAACACCGTGGTCACCGGTCACGGAGTCAGATTTTCCCCACGGTTGTGGAATTCTAGGTCAGCACTCGGTCCCGTTTCCCTTAGCTTGCGGTTCTGAGTTGTTTTCCATTTCCAAGGGGGTGTAACAGAACCAAATTTTGTCATTGCAGAAGAGCCGACCCAGACCCTGCCCTCCTGCACTGCTTTCCGTGCACAGTAAGGTCAGCTGTGACATATTGAAAATGACTTTGGGAATAGACACTTCCCCCTCCCAAATATGTGACTTTATGAAAAGATATTTTTAGGTGGCACAGGGCATGTTTTGAGTGTAGATGTCACTTGTTGTCTGACCGCGTGCGTGGTCTGGGAAACGGAACGATACTATCGCGGCTCAAATGATTGATGGCGCTTTTGTTTGCACGTACGAGACGGTCGCATGACGCAACAGCGTTCCCAGACCTGGGGTAGGATGGCCATCTCTGGAGGACGATTTTATTAACTTCTGCAATTACCATGGCAATCACAGCAGCAGCCTGCAACGCGCCCCGTTTCCACGGTTTTCGTCTCAATGGGATCAGCTCTGTATCGATTTTTGTTCGGTCAAACGCTGCGCTCCAGACTTTTTTTTTTTTTTTTTTTCCCCTTTTTTTAATGCAGCTAATAGGTTTACTCTATGGCCAATCTGTTTTATTTTCTCCGACCCTGGGGAGTAATGGAAGTGAATAAAGAGTGAACTCTATCGCTTACTGATGAAGAGGTTGAAACCACAAAGTCGCCTTGTCTGTTTCAGGCTGAGCCAGTTTCCAGAAAGCGGGCTGCTTGTAGTCTTTGTCCTCACGTCACGGCGGGTTGACCATTGTGTGTCTGTTACCTGGTCTCAGCCTCTTGACGTCTCCCACGCGTCTTGATGCTGTCTCGTCATCTCTGGACGTTGGATGTATGACGGCTGTCTTGCAGTGCTTATGTTTACACCACCCCCACTCTGTTACAGCATCATGTCATACCAGACTCTGCCCAGAAACATGCCCAGCCACCGGTCACTGGTGATGCCACGTTACCCCGAGGGGTACCGCACGCTGCCGCGCAACGCCGTGATGCGGCCCGGCAGCATCTGCAGCATGTCTGGGTCTCTGTATGACCGCACGCCGGGGGCCGCGGCGACGGCGGGCACAGCGGAGAAGCGGCGCTCGATGCGCGACGACACCATGTGGCAGCTGTATGAGTGGCAGCAGAGGCAGGCTTACGCCAGGCCGGCCCCCGCCAGGCCCTATGGCACGCTGCCCAGCACCCGCACCATGATCAACCTATCGGAGCACACCGGGCACTCCATCCCGCCCTCGCCCTCCCATGGCTCCCTGGCGCTCTACCAGAGCTACTCGCCGCTGCACTCCTACAACGTCGGCTCCCGCTCGGAGGTGACATCGCCCATCTTCAGGGGGGATGTGACCGTGGACCGCCGTAACCGGGCACATGTAGCCAAGGTACAGTTCTGAGCCATCAGGTCCAGCCTGACTAAACCTCCTTTTTAATGAGGACAAACACTCAATGACAGACCTCCCCTTTAATTTGAGTGAAAACTCCCCAGACCTCCCCTTTAGTGAAGGGCAAAAATCAGTGAGGTAATATGAAAGATTTTTTAAGACAAGATAGTATGTTATTCTTTGCATCAGTCATTTTAAGTGGACATGGTGACTGTACTGAATTAAACAGCGAGGTTTTTGTTAGTCTGTCCTTGTCAGTCTGATGGGGCTGAAATCTCTTCATCGCGTGCTTCCAGCGTACAGATCTGTTTCCTTTCTGGTGACGGGGGATAAGCACGTGCTCCTCCGCTGTCGTACATTTGTTCTGTTTCAGACACTTCATTTGTTTTTTTTAGTTTTGCTTTTTGAGTGGTGGGACAAACTGAAGATGTTTGTGACCTTGCAGCGTAGTAACTTCAGATTTTGGCTGGCATCATGGAGAAATTCTTGCGCTCCTACAACTTGGAATCTAGCCCAAATCTGAAGGGTTTGCAGATGTCTTTTGAGATGAGAACAGAATGTGTAATTAGGTCAGGCTGCTTTCTGAGTTACCTCCTAATAAACCAATCAGATGCCTTAGATTGGATGCAACTGCACATATTCTTTCTGTGCAGTCAGTAGCTGCGGTTACATGGACAAGTTTTCTTCAGTCAGACTGAAATCAACAATTAACTGTTTACATGGACGCTAATCTGATAAGATGTGCATTTACATGCTCAAAGCATTTAATCAGAATAAAACTTTTGTGACACAGGCAAAGTGGTTCCGCCTGCCTTGACGCATATGCCAGAAATATATATGCCACAAATACAGCAGAGGAAGAAGTCCAACATGGACCCTCATCATGGCTTGGGAACAGTATTTGCCTTTCTGCTGTTCCTTCTAATTAAGTAACAATCTCACATATCATTCCTAGGTTTTTTAAACCAATGTTTGTCTCCCTCTCAGAAACACGTTACCCACCTTGGGACAAACATGCGCAGAAAAAGTATATTTATTCAAACAAGAGGGAATCGATCAATGCTTACGTGGTTAATATTATCTAAACGATCAGGTAACTAATGGGTTACACCCCTCTTATTCTGATCGAAAATTCATTCGGATTGAGCTGGATCGGGCCAACCTGTTCCGATCAAGGTGATTATACGATGCATTTTCTCCATTCGTTTAGCGGACACTTTTATCCAAAGCGACTTTTTAACATTTCACGTACACGTCGCACTGAGCTAGTGCTGAGTGTCGAGGCTGGGATTCGAACCAGTAGACTTCTGCATCCTAGCCTGATGCTCTACCCATTGATCATGATTCCAATTAAAAGTGGACCATAAGGGTATGATGGAATTAGTTTCGTCTTGACCATGTCGCATGAGAACAGCTCGAGAACAGCCGTTAGCGCTTTTCATTTTCGTTTTGAACGTTCTGCTTTTGTGCATGTTTGACAAGGGACGTTTCCCTTTGATCAGATGTTAAGAAGCATTTCCTGTTGAGCATTAGGTTAATTTTTAATGTCATTTAAATCCTTACATTCCCTGTGTTCGTGTTATTTTCTGATTAGACTTTTAAAGATATGTTATGGTGTATACTTTTTCCATGTTCAGTATAGTGTTGGTTCTCAGTGCCCCCCCCCCCCTTCTACAGTATGCCTATACTGCAGATCGAAGAATTGTGCCAGCAGGCATCCACGTTCAGACCATCACCCCACAATCCTTGCAGGGCAAGACGGTAAGTACCCCCCCGCCCCCCCAGTGTCACCCGCCAGAGTCCAGTAAGTTGTGTGTTTCAAAGAAAGTTCGATTCCCGCTAAACAATAGGCTTCATACCAAAGACTCAAGTTTCTTTTTTGTTTAACTAGGCCTTCTAGTTTCAAGGTGAAGAATATATTGGCTGCCATTAGAAGGGCACTCATGAAACAGCAAAGTGGTGCAGGACATGTGACCAATGGCGTTGAACAAGAGGAATTAGAGGAAAGGTGCTTTACTTTGTGACTCCGCCCCTCACACGTGAAGCCTCATGTCTTTTGGTTTATCATAATGGAAATATTGCACTGAGAAGCTGCCTTTAGCAAGCATATCTGTGCAGGCTAAACATCTAAATAAGAAAAACAGCACGTATTTAAAGGCATTTTATTGCCTCGAACAAGGAGAAGATGCCGGTGTTTTCAAGGGTGTTAAATGGAAAATTGTGCAGCAGATGTTATCTTGTGAGTGAGATCAGGGTAATGCAATCAGTCAAATCCCTTAGCTGAGGGGGCACATTTGTTCTTTAACACATATTTGGCTGCTCTTACATCAATTTTTTGTGGAAAGTGTTTTAAAAATATCTGTATTTTCGTAAATATGTAGCTGTCAATGTCGTTCAGGGGCCGTGTAATAACCAACACAAATCCAGCCACAAACGAGTGTAATCGTTTTCTCGTTTTGTTTATATCTCACGCTGAAGTGAATAATGACAGTCAAGGTTGTTGAACACCGAACATGAAACTGGATCTCATTTTGTCTTTGGTTTTCTTTGAAGTAGCAGAGACATGACAAGAAATGCATAATTCCGGTGTTAATTATGTAAGATGTTGCCAGGGCCGTGCTTTTTATCGTCCCTGTCCAGCGATGGCTCAACAGATGTTGAGTCTTGATGTTTTGAGCTGTTGCAGTTGGTTCTTCAGATGTTCTACAAAGTGTTTGTGGAAATGAATGGTAATAATACTTCACACCTGTGCAGGGCTTCTCAAGTCTCCCAAAGCACTTGACAACAGAATAGGGGCTCTCTACAAACACTAGTGCGCAGCGTCCACCTGTGAGATGCCTCAGTACCCACAATGCACCAGACAGCTGAGTCCACACCAGCTATAGGTGAGGAGGACAGAGTAACAGGCAGTTCACACACGGGGATTATTAGGACGCCGTGACTGATGAAGGCCATTGAGGAGATCTAGCCAGGACATCAGGGAGCACCCCTGGTCTTTACATAGAACGCCCTGGGGTCTTTAATGACCATGGAGAGTCAGGACCTCAGTTTTATGTCTCGTCCCAAGGACGTTGTGTGTCCCATGACTGTACTGGAGTGTTAGGACCTACACGGACTGCAGGGTAAGCGCCCCCTGCTGGTCCCACTAACATCACTTCCAGCAGCAAAGTAGATTTTCCAGGTGCTCTCCCATTCAGGTACTAACCAGGTTCAGCCATGCTTCGATTTCGTGGGCTATCGCACTTGAGAACTACGCTGTGAAACCTACCACGGTTACATTGTTGAGACCTGAAAATCTGCAAAACACACACACACACACACACACATACACACACACATAGTTTAACAACAAATCTTTTAAAGCATCTAATTTTTCAGCTCTTGTAGGCAACAACATCTTGACAGCTGTAGTTTTCAGCCGGCTGACAGAAGTGAAAGCGTTTCGTCCTTCTCATTTCAGAACGTAGCGTGTTCGTCCCCTGACTGGATTATCTTTGTAGCTGGTAAATAATGACATGCACGCAAGAGCCTTGATAATGGCCCTCTGTTATTAAGTGTTGGTAAATTTTGTCTTGAGAGAGAAAGAGAGATGGATGTTCCAAGACTTTGGTCATGTTAAACTGACATGTCAACAGCCTGTAATTAAACTTTCCATTAAGTGCATAAAAGCTGACAGTGCAGTCAAACCTGCCTTCCAGAACTTTCTGCGTGGTTACCATCTTCCTTTGTGCGCATAGCTTTGTGTAACCAAGCAAAATTTTAATTGGACACCGCATTTAATGCCTTTTACCAGTAGGGCTGGCATGATATTCTTGCATGTTCCAGAAGGTTCTTTCTCTTAACCGCAGTGTAATGCTGATCACATCACTGCAGTTAATGACCTCATTCTGCAGAAGCTGAGTGAAGCGAGAGGTTGGATATGATTGTCCTTTTCTTTAGGGATCTCCTAACCCCCCGTGTGTGGCACCTGCCACCTTCAGTGTGAACATGGAGCCCAGTCGAGTGTTTTCTGACTCTTAACTTTTCTTGAACACAAACAGATTCTTTCTTTGTTCAGACATGTCTAGTCTAGGGCATAGGCAGCCAAATAGGCCTATGTAGGGCACACACTGGACTGGGTACCAGCCCTTCACTGGACATACACACTTATTTACAGCAGTTTTTTAAAAAGTACCATGAAACACAGTTTAAAGGAATCCACAATGTCACCCTTTTGCACTGTGTTACGGTCTGATCTTTTATCTTATGACTCCAGAGCGCATTTTCAGTCCAATACCATCTCACAAACCCAGTGTCCAGTCCATACATTGTAAATCCAGTGTCCAGTTAAGTCCATTAGTGTTATACCTGCACTATGTTATACTGTCTGTTACATTATTACAAGCCCAGTGTCTAGTCCATACTATTACAGTGTTATACCTGTACAGTGTGGTCCAGTCTGTTACATTATTACAAGCCCAGTGTCCAGTCCATACTATTACAGTGTTATACCTGTACAGTGTGGTCCAGTCTGTTACATTATTACAAGCCCAGTGTCCGGTCCATACTATTACAGTGTTACACCTGTACAGTGTGGTCCAGTCTGTTACATTATCACAAGCCCAGTGTCCGGTCCATACTATTACAGTGTTACACCTGTACAGTGTGGTCCAGTCTGTTACACTATTACAAGCCCAGTGTCCAGTCCATACTATTACAGTGTTACACCTGTACAGTGTGGTCCAGTCTGTTACATTATTACAAACCCAGTGTCCAGTCCATACTATTACAGTGTTACATCTGTACAGTGTGGTCCAGTCTGTTACATTATTACAAACCCAGTGTCCGGTCCAGTCCATACAGTGTTAAACCTTCACAGTATGGTCCAAATAGTTACATTCTTACGTCTGGTCTGTTATACCCTTATACCTTCAAAGTGTGGTCCAGTGCACAGCAGCCAGTCCCCTCGGTGCTCAGGTGTGGTGGGTGTGGTTCTGGCTAACCCGCTATCCCCCCCCCATCCGCGCCTGCAGCCTGAGGAGCTGACTCTGCTGCTGATCAAACTGCGGCGGCAGCAGGCGGAGCTCAGGAGCCTCCGGGAGCACACATTGGCCCAGCTCGTGCAGCTTGGCCTGGACTCCGCCCACCCAAAGGTCAGCCCCACTCACTGGGGTACTCCTTGGGCCATGCTTGTTTTAGGATGCTGGTGGTGGGTGTGTTTTCGTGGGGGGGCATCGGACGGGAGCCACTGGCTTGCAGAGGTGGGCTTTGGGTTTTCTGTTTGGGTTTCATCCCTGATCACTGTTTTCCTCATCTTTGCTTTTCCTTTTGCAAACACAGTTAAGCGTTTTGCTTTGTAATTAGTCTCACTAATTACTATTAACCCTTGAATCATCAGTCATACTTAAAAAAACTGTTTACAGTCCATAGCAGTGATGTATACTTTATGTGAATTAGGGTGTCGGTTTGTTTCGGCCATTTTGTAAAACGCTAAATCCATGACTCAGGCCTGCCAAAAAATTGTCTTGATCCAAGGGCTTTGTGAGAAGCCAAAATCATTATGGTGCAACTGCTGCGTGCCTGAAAACATCTGTTTCCCTGCTGGAGGCTCTCTGCAGCTTTGGGTGTTCAGGGGTTAACGGTGATTCCGGTTCTGGTCATGTTGGCGTGTCCTGTTCCATTGCCCGCTCAGCTCTGCATCGCGCATGTTGTTCAGCTGAAGCCGACCCACTGGTTTTTTTTTCCCCCTTTTGTTTTTGACACGTGTTCTGGCTCGGCCCACCGCCTTCGTGTGTAGTACCTGCCTTTCAGTTCCCTTTGCTGTGACGAAACGTGCTGCTTGATTAGCCCCGATGTTTGCTCTGCGAGCGCACGCCTGCACGTATGAACACTGTGGATGTGAACGCGCACGCCGCATGCCGTGCACGGAGCCAGCGAGCTCCTCACGTGCCGCAGAAGGGTTCCCGGAATCTTCCGCGCGCGTCGCTACAGATGCATTTGTTTTGTGGCGTAACCCA
This sequence comes from Chitala chitala, assembly GCA_025773905.1. NCBI lineage: Eukaryota > Metazoa > Chordata > Actinopteri > Osteoglossiformes > Notopteridae > Chitala > Chitala chitala. The sequence goes on from JABJVR010047695.1 coordinate 9,396, forward strand.
TGGCAACGCCATCTCGTCCGTTTTACCTGATGTGTACGAGCTGACTTCGCTAGCCGGCCTCACTGTCTGAGTCGTGGCTACCTTCCTTCCTCCTAAACTGACTCTGCTCTCTCTCCGTTTTTCTCTCTCTCTCTCTCTCTCTCTCCTTCTCCCTCTCTCTCTCTCTTTTCCTCCTCTGCTGCTCCTCTGCGATCCCTTCTTGCCACATCCTGTCTCCTCTTCTTGGTTCTAGAGTGAGATTCTATCCCATCACCTGCAGCGGAACCTCTTGTACGTGGACAACCAGGTGGGACATACTTCATCCTGCTGGCCTGACACGTCTCAGGCAGCTGATGGCACATTTCCTCTCTCACTCCCTCCTTAGAGTCTTTACTTATGTCTGTGAGAAGTGCAAAGGATTGTGGGAAGAGCTTCACTGATACAGTGATATTATAGAATCCTGGGTCTGTGCTGTCAGATTCAGTTTACATTTAACACCCATCTGTCATGTGGCATATAAATATATCTTTTCTATCAAAAACTTCTGCAGATCATCTTGACTTCTGTGTGAGGCACACTCGCGTCTCTAAGCACGTTATGTTTAAAAATTCGTTATGTTTAAAAAATATCAACGTTTTATAACTTGATTTTAGTTATAAGCCGCAGTTACATAATATATGGCCTTTCTTTAAACAAACCTCCGATAGACATTCTGACCTTGACTTCACGTTATCTGTCATGGAGAACACAGAAAGAGAACCTTAGTAAGGTATTAACTGACTGTATCACCATTCTGACAAAAGTTTTAATTTCCAGGTGCGCTTTAAACTGCTCAAACACAGGGATTCTGGTGCAGGCTGATGACCAACCACAGCTGTTAAACAATGAAATTTTAAAATGAAAAGACTGTAAAACACGAACCGTCGTCTGAACCGCAGCATGTCATAGAGTAGCAGAGAACATTTATTGCGTCAACGTTGTCACCTTCATATCTATGCTAACAATCTACGTTCAGGCATCAAATCGGAGATATTGTGTTTTCAGGGCCACCTCTGCCTTACGGGGTAAGAAGCATTTATCAGATTGTAAAACAGGTTTAGAGAAAGTGAGTTTAGCGGCAGGAAATTCGACAGCCGACCCGTTACTTGACCTTTGTTGTCTCAGCCGCGATCTGTCGGATGTTTCAGTACAGTCTTGGCCCAACGTCAGCCTGGCGTATTTTTGTACTAGACTCTTTGGAATGTGGTCACTTAGAAACATTTAATGTCTTTTCTTTTCCTGTGGGTTTTAAAGACTTTTTGTGGATTCAGCTACTTATTCAAGGCTCTATCTGCCAAACTCCTCCGCTGTTTTGAAACTGTGTGACCAACACTGAACACCTATATTTTTATGATGGACCTGTTTTCATTCACAGGTTTGCAGCTTTTCGTGCATCATGACTTGTTTCGTTATCTTTACACACAAAATGAACTTACTTGTGCCACTGCTGGTATTTGACATTATTTTGACTGAATAAACAAACCCGTTAAAGATTTCTTGCAAAAACTTCCGTTTATGTTGGTGAATCTACAATAATCTTGTAGTTAATATGTTCAGTGTGGACAGTGATTTAATTATAGCATTTTACGTTAGGCCGTAATATGAATACCTGGTCGTAGCTGTGATTGTGCTGCCTTTTCCCGTGACACACCATGTGTTTTGTGAGGAGGATGAGGCTGTGCTGTGTTCAGAGCTGTACTGTGCTGCAAACTGACCGCTCCTCCTCCTCCTCCTCCCCCCGATTTTAACCAGATGAAGGAAAACGGCCCTTTAATCATGACGATTCACACTATGATCGAAAACTCGGCTCCAAGACCACAACTGTACCAGCAAGTAAGGTCTTGGCAAGCAGTCTGTTTTGCCTGCTTTTCCCACCCACCCCCTCATCAAACGCAGCGGCCCCTCCCCCCGTTTTACGTCCGCTTTTCTGCTTTTCACGTTGTCCCAGCTGGTTTCTGTTGGAGCACATCTCATTCCATGGCTTTTATGTTGTGGGATGTCGAATCCCATTAGGGCATGGCTAAAGAAGCAGTCCATCCCACACCGTGTCGTTGGGTTATGGGTGACGTTGAGGTGTGAGATTAAGCTAACGTTCCTTTGCTGCACGTTGAGTTGCAGGTATTGGTGTGGGACCTAACTTTCCCTCACCATGCGTTGAGTTTCAGAGGGGCTTCAGCGAAGGTCAAGGTAACCTTCTTTCACCATGTGTTTTGTTACAAGTACGATACTTGTCAACAGTAGTGTGTCCTGGTTTTGGTTTGTATTCTTCCTGTTCCATTGGCTTCTCCTCAAGAAGGAAATTTTTCAGGGCAGATCCAGGTTAAAATGGCAGCGTTTATCTGTTCTGTAAGTGGAACAGCCTTTGCCATCGTGTGAGCAGAGGGATTGGAACTGACATGTTATCTTTTCCCTAAAACACTGCTTGTCAGAACCATTTAAATCATAACTAAACAGTATAAAAACTTGTCCATGTCAATGTCACATAATTACATTTAGCATCTTGAATAGTGTGCATCTTATTAAACTCATAAATCGCCAAATGCGTGGCTTCGGCATGGGTTTAGGGTGTGTAATTACACTTTTACTGCTGTAGTGGTGTCTCTTATTAAACGTGTGAATCAGAAAGACGTGGACATATCCACGTTGGAGTTAACGCTTAAGTACTGTATTAATAAGTAAGACATTTATAGCATGCATATTTTCAGTTAAATATTGTATTTGAGCATGTGTTATTAAATAGAAGGGGAAATGAAAACCTAGACAGAGTGGGTGATTAGTTAATAACATTAACGGTCTCGACCTGAAGCCAGCTCTGAACTGTTGCACAGGTCGAGCGGTGAAGTCTGCTTACATGTGCAGGTACCTCAATCACCTGGTCCGTCCTGATAAGCAGAAGAGACTCGTTCGTCTACCCGCCTTTGGTGGGCCTCATTAGTCAGGCTAATGAGAGCCGTGACAGGTGTTACCTGGGGGGTGGGGGGACTGTAATTAGTGTGATGCTTCTCTGTGGCGTCGATACTGGCCCTTATAGGTTTGTGGCAGTTCCACTGCAGATAGCCGTCCCCTCCAGGCAGATGACTGTGTTTTTCTGTCTGTAATGGTGAAAGGAGGGCTTTCGAGCTTCCGGGTGCAGGTCTGCACGCGCAGACTCTGGTCGTCACCGCACAGACATGGGGCCAGCTCGTGGCGTCTTGTAGCTGGTTCTGCTGCTTACAGAGAGAGAGTTTTCTGTACATTTTACACTCTGCTCCGTCATTAACTGGGCATCGCTGCAGGAAATGTGTGGTCGGGCTTGGATGCTTTGAGCTTTAGTAAAAGAGGGATTTGCATTATTTTCATTAAGGGTGTTGTCATGCTTTAAACAGATGCTGTTTAAAATGCATCACATTCCATGAAAGGCGTCAGGGTTTCACCCTGTTCTTTAAAGGAGTTTGGATGTGGGGGAAGTGATGCAAGTGGGCTGTCAGGTCAGCAAAAGGTCATCATTGGATGCAGGAGACCTTCAGTGTAGTGCTGGTCACCCATTATCACCAATAGGAATGTATGAAGTGGGTTTCCCCTGTGAAATGGGTGTACTTGGTGTATCAGCAGTAGTGTTAGACTGAGCAGCTGTTTGACTCCGCCTCTTTTGTGAATGAGGGCCAATGAGGGGACTCCATATTGGTATTGTGCATTTTTTGTTTTTTTACTGCTCAGCAGAGCCATGCCTCCATGTGTCCCTGTCAAGCTTAAAATTTAGTCACCATTCTACAGCCCCTGCACTACCAAACTGTCCCCCCGTCCCTCCCCCAAGACTACATCATGCATGCTGAGAGTGGGGGTGTCTGTGTGCCGTGAAAATGTTACACGGTTGACATGCCTTCTTTTTCACATGCATATGCTTATGGGGGATATACACCTATCTGAATGCGTGTGTGTGTGTGTGTGTGTGTGTGTGTGTGTGTGTGTGTGTGCGCATACTATATATGTAGCAATTGTATACAAATGAAACCATATCAACAATCTGTTGTTAAGGACTGTTTTTGTTACTATTTTAAAAGGAAATTTGTCTTAAAATATTTTCAAGAGCAAACAACTTTACTGATGGTAGAATAGGTTTATGTCATTAAAGGTTAAGAACATAAATGCATTGTACAACCATGGTTTCAGTGGTGCTCCTATGTTCTATTAGTAGATGCACAGTATAGAGGGAGACCAACACAATTATAGAAGCGTATCTACACTGATTCTGTTTACAACACTCCACAAAGCTATAACCTCTAGTCCTCATAGTCGAAACAAGGGAGAGACAGCTCTTAGACGTGAAGTGGCCATTTTCTCAGAAACTTTATGAGAACAACTTTGTTTCCTGGAAGTGATTGACAGGTGTCCTTAAGGCTCCCGTTACTAAAATAGGCGCCTGTGTTTAGGCGCAGGATGTGAGAAATCGGGAATCTCCCTACGCTCCTCAGCTCTGGCTGAACGGATGAAAACGAAGTGTGTAGAGTCTGACAATGTGGGTCTTTCTACCAGAACTGTAAGCCACAGCCATGGCTATTAAACGTTATGAGAACAGAGCAGTGGGACTAATTAATGTTCTGTAATTGCATTTGCCCATTAATAGAGTTTTCTCTCTTTATTTTTTTAAATGGTCGATAAAGATCAATGCACTTATTTTACAGTGCCGCTCTTGGGTGTAATGATGTCATTATTTTGTCTTTGCACAGACTAAACTTATCACTCTGCCGTAGTTTTATGTGCCTCCTGGAGGTTCCAAAATTTTTGAGCGTTACTTTGCCGGCGAAGTAGAGAAAGGGCCTTCTTCCTACCCGAATGTGACGGCTTGGTTAAGGATGCCCAGGTTCTCAGGGCGTCTCAGGTGTTGCCATGTCGGACGTGTGGAGAAACAGTCACGCTTAGCGCTGTCTAAGTCCGGATCCTGTTGTGCGAACATCACGCCTAATATCTTCTACACAAAATTTATTTGCAGGAAAGCTGCAAACAGCCTTGACTTTTAAGTCTGTGGCATTGCTGAGCAGAATTATTTTGGAAATATTTAATATACCGCATTTCTCCCAATTAATGCGGCCCGGCGCGTTACAAGTTACATGCAGGGAGCATCTATTAGAGCAGGCTCGTTAATTAGGAGAAATACAGTATCTGAACACTAACCAGTGTGTGTGTGTCTGTAAAACTGTCTAATTGTCACGTGTTTCTGCAGATGAGCCCCGAAGACCTCAGAGAGAACTCGGTTATTTACAGACCGGAGGAACTTGATATTGATGTAAGTATTTCAAAGCAGGCATTAACTTTTGCTGCTATGTCAAGAGCATTAAAAAAAATTGTGCTTTTGCAGAAAGTTATTGGTCCTTCTCCAAGTTAGGCTGGTTAGTTTTTTTGCACATATTCAGAATAATTTATGGACATTGTACAAGGATGAATTCCCTTGATGAGAACTGAAGACAGGAAAGAGTTCATCTCCTGTCTGTGAAGTTTACAAGTGCAGAGCCGGATAAAGTTATCTGCATCTTTAAAAGTTGTAGGCGGGGAAGTAAAAATTTGAAATATTTCGGAATGTAACAATTGAACAGAAATGTATATTTATCTGTTTATTTATTTATTTATTTATTTATTTATTGTAATCAGAACTGTGCGGGACAGGGCGGATGAGACTTTGCCAAGCAGACCGTGGTGTAAGTGGTTTGGCTGGCACGCAGCCAGCTCGTTAATGATTGAGCTGTGCTGTTGACATTTGGAGTTAATTGGGAAAGTAATGGCACGACAGAAAACACTTCCAGTTTTCACCCTCTCCCTTTTATTTTTAATAAGCTGTTCCAAGCAATTAAGGCCCTCAGAAGAAGAAAGGACTAACGGGCCTTTTAAATGACTGAATGCTTGTACACGTCGCATGTCCAGAAGCTGTCTGTCCTTGTCAGCCATCCGCCTCTAAGTGACGGGCACTGGGAAAAAGGCCACATCACTCGCGAAAAAGTTGTCTGTTTTCTGTTTAGTCAGGGCTGTGAGCAGGAGCTACAGTGTACTTCTCCGCAGAGTTAAAACGTTCCTGCGACTTACAGTCACCCTCGTTATCCTGTATGCAGGAGGCTTTGCGTAGGATACGGGAAACTGATGTCCCTCAACGAAGGCCAATAGGGAGCGTCGTGTGACTGTTGGATTCAACATGACCCTTGACCTTTGACCTCTTTGCTTCCAGGCAAGACTGAGCAGGCTGTGTGAGCAGGACAAGGTGGTGAGGAGACAGGAGGAGAAGGTGCAGCAGCTCCACAGGGAAAAGGTATGGTATGGGCCACACCTGCAGGCACCTGCCCGGCCCTCGTCTGCAGACCTTGGCGCAGGTTAAAAGCTGATGTTGAGTCTCACCGGGAAGGTTTTAGCACAGACTTGAGTTAGCTGAGTTAGTGGTGGCGTGTCGTCCGCAGTACACCCTGGAGACGGCATTGCTGTCCGCCAGCCAAGAGATCGAGATGAGCGCAGACAACCCGGCAGCCGTGCAGTGCGTGATGCAGCAGCGGGACGTCCTCCAGAGCGGGCTTCTCAGCACCTGCCGAGAGCTGTCCCGCGTCATGACTGTGAGTCAAGCCAGCTGCCCACACCACGCAGCGTCTTCCGCCCACATGCTGTGAATTACATACTTACTCCATGCCACTGGTAGCATAGGGTCAGCTCATTTCTCCTGCCCCCCACCCATTACCCCCCCAGGAGCTGGAGCGGTCCTGGAGAGAGTATGACAGGCTGGAAGCTGACGTCTCCCTTGCCAAGAGCCGCCTCCTGGAGCAGCTGGAGACGTTGGGCAGCCCTCAGGTACTGGCACAAGCATTGGCATCAGCGCCCCCTACTGAGCACCTGAGGGTCGTATGCACCGTTTTCTTCAGCCCACCTCATTGGTGCTTGTTACTGGTTGTCCATGGCTAGTCTCACAGGGTTTGAGGTGAATTTAATGTCAATTAACTATTGTTTAATTACTTACCGACACCTGAAACACAAGGTGAGGTGACCTGTTTGCATTAATTACATTAATAATTCAGTTGTGGATGAATAATAGGCAGGACTCTATCCCTCATGGAGCTGGGGTACAGGTAACACACAGCGCAGCACCCAAACACAGTCTCGCGCAGGTTGTATGTGTGCTTAAACGAAAAGCAGTTGTGTAACACAAAAGTCCTAAAACGACAAACTCAAAGGAAAAAAAAAGCCAACTGGAGAGTTTTACATGAACCGAAAATTGCCAGCGCAAATGCGGAGTCAGCTGTTCGCAGGAGAGACTTGTCGCCGGAAGCCTTTGGAGTTGATCACTCACAGCAGCATGTTAATAATAACCTACTCCTGCTCGTTAGAATCGAGATTGAAAATTAGGAGAGAAAGTGAAGGCGGTGGAGCGGAATTGTGTGGCTCGGGAGGTCTTAAAGAGAGGCGTCTCGCCAAGTAAAATCCTGCCGCCTATCTTGTGGAGCCCTGTAGAGAGACTGCAGGTTGATAGAACCTTTACGGCAAGGTCTGGAAGTAGCTGAAGTCCTTTGTGTCCTTCACAAAAGAGCTGCCTGTCTCCGGAATGTGGCAGGTGATTATCCCTGTCCTACACAAGATTGTCTCCTTTCTGAGAGCATGCTCATTTTGGATGCCCGAAAGGAGTGATGCACTTTCCGAAGAGTCGCGTTTAAGGCACATCTCCCGGCTTCACACCTGAACGAGCCAATTACATCCAGCCTCGCTCCTGTGTCTCCAGTATTAGCTTCTTCACAAGAGTTGATAATTAAAACAGGGAGAAGTTTGGTCTCCAGGCAGCCATTCTGCACCCCGTTCCAGCTGTAGGCGTTGTTGGAGGCGTCGAGCCCGACACGTGAAGTTAATTGTCAGACTGAGGTCAGTCGGAGTAGAACTTGCTTTGCAATGATGTGGTCTGATAAAGTGTGTGCACCAGATTAGGTTTCGCAGAGATGAATGGTGAGGAAATGGGTGTTTCTTTTCTACAGTATGCAGGTAATATCAAGCTCAATGATGCAGGTTTCGAACATCGAAGGTCACCCGGCCTTAAAGGTTGTACTACACTTTATACTTCCAGGATAAATATACAAATATACACTCCTTAGCTCTCACTCAACTGGACGTTCCGGAGTCAAGATAAGCTTCCAAAACCTTTTCTTAGAGAAAACAGTTTTACCCCAGAGCCTTAATAGTTGGGAAACGAAGGGGGCGTTGCTAAGTTATGGAGTTAATGACATCGCTCTCTGTGGGCGCGTGCGTGTGCCCGTGTGCAGACGGAGCCTCCCAGCCAGCAGCACGCTCAGATCCAGAAGGACCTGTGGAGGATACAGGACATGGTGGAAGCTCTGAGTAAGAACAAGCCTCAGCGGAGAAGCGACGGCACAGGTGCGTTTAGTGTCACACAGGCAAACACACACACACTCTACTGACATTATGGCAGCCGTGTTGTAATTCCCAACAGGTTCCTGCAACGTCCCGTAAAGGTGCACGATTGTGAGTTTCTCTTTTTTTCCCATCTGTAGGTTTCCCGGGTTCCAAACCAATCTGCAGTAAATATAAGAATGAGGTGGGTACTTGCATAAAGCTAGACAGGAAAATAGATGCACTTCTGGCAGCGAAGCTCACACTGCATATGCTCATTGGAGTACACGTGCATGCTGGGCTACACGTGCACGCTGGGCCTACATGTGCACGCATGAGCTACACATGCACACTGGCCTACACGTGCACACTAGTGCATGCTCAGGATGAGAGATGGGCTCAGTCAGCTTTTCTGACACACATCAGTGGTATCGTGTGGTTGCTTGTTTGCAGAATGCAATTCCAGGGTGGACACAAATATACTTTGTAAAACCTACAAACATACGTCTGTGCAGCCTTCACCACATCCCTGAGACACGTGTCAAACTCAGGGCATGTGACATGTTCGCCGCTGCCTGACTTGGCTCTGTTGCCATGACAGCGGGGCTCTATGACTTTGCCTGGCTTTTTTTCCCAGCGTGCCCTGGGAGGGCTCTTGTCCAATAGGTGTCAGGGCCCTCACAACAGCCCCTCTGTGATTTTTAGGAAACAGATTCTGTACCCCCACGGCCCCCCCTTCCCCAGTCTTATGATGCCGGCGAGCAGCCCCCCACGGTGTCCCCGCTTTCCACACCCAGCTCCGTCCCGCTGCACGTGACGCGGCAGCCCCTGCACCGGCCGGACGAGCGCAAGGCCGGCCCCAGGAACAGCGTGCACACTGTAAGCCGCTGAACTTCGACCCCTCTGCTCCCATCGTTTCCTCCCCCCACTGGGTCGGGTGGCTGCCGAGAACGCGCATCAGCCCGTCCGCCATCCCTGCATCAGTATAACAGTTGACGTTCCATTACCAACCATTATAATGAAGGATGTGTCTGTTGCCCGTGTGTTTCTTTTTATATATATTTCATGGTGCTGTGCACATTTCACCCTAGCCATTTGTCATCGTTTCAAGTTTTGTTTGTTCATTTTCTGCTGAGTTTCTTGTCTTCGTCTGTGGTGAGCTGTGAACTGCCTGAATGGTTTGTTTGAGGTTGTTGTTATTGCCTTCACTGCCTTTGCTCTGGTTCCACGTGCTCTGTTCAGAAGTGCAAATCCGATGTCGTACATGGCTGTTACTGCTCAGAGGAGTTTGTGGAGCGGAGCGCTGCCCTCTCTTCCCATCTGGCCCATCCCGTTTCCCTCACTTCCTGTTTGTGCGGGCGCTCACCTTGCCTCGCTTTTCGCAGGGTCCGGACTACAGGCTTTACAAGAGCGAGCCGGAGCTCACCACGGTGGCCGAGGTGGACGAGACCAACGGGGAGGACAAGGCTGAGCAGGTGACCGAGAAGGAACCGCCCCCAACGATAGGTACGCCGCCGTGTGACACCTTGACGTCCACACGGTCAAAGGGACGGTGACTGTAACACGGCAAAGGAACCTCGGGGTGTTGCACGTGACAAGACCTCGTGCCTGTTATTTTTAGGAATTCCTTATCCTGTCGGGATTGTCGCCCCGAGAGCCAAATCTCCCATGCCTGAGTCATCGACCATCGCATCCTACGTCACCCTGAGGAAAGGCTGGAAGCCAGACCCTAGAACGGTAAGAAAGTATCCTGCTGTCACCACTCAGCGGGTAACAGACACACTGCACAAAGTGGGACCTTAGTGACCCCTGAGCAGACACGTGGGGGTGTATGTGTGGCAGCCCCACCTGACCTCGACTTGTCTGCAGCAACAAGACCGGCCCCTCAGTGCCGTCGATCACCCATGCACGCCGGAGTACACGCGTCCGCGGATGAGCCTGGAGGAGCAACTGGAGCGGATCAGGAGGCACCAGCAGGCGCTGTTCAGGGACAGGAAGAAGGGCCTCACGGGACAAGAAACTTCCCCCCCTTCACTGTCCCCCCCGTTATTCCTACAGGTACACAACGCCCCTCCGCTGCTGTCTCGTGTCCGGTTCTTTGCTCATCAGAAGGCTGAATGAACCCTCACCGTACTGTTTCTTTTTCAACTACTTCTGTGTTCTGAACAGGTTGTGTGGTTTGTTAGTGCGGATTTATGTTATTTTGACTATTTTGCGCAGCCTCTGGAGCAAAAAAAAAAAATTCATGTCGAATTTGAGATTGAAGGTCCTGCTAGAAGCTTTCCTGTCTAGGATTTCATCAGACGGCTTTAGGTTTGACAAGTTCATCATCATTCATGTGTCGGGAGCTGGAGACACACGTCTGGGTTCTGATTGGCACAGCCAAGTGTGCCCAGTGTATGAATAATGTACCTGCAGTCTCCACCTGCCGGCCAGCTGGCTGACACGTGATACAGGACCAGTTGTTTCAGGCAACTGTCTGTTAATCCTCCAGCTGAGAATGAACAGGAACGGCCAATCAGTGCAAAGCTGGCTTTCCTCATTGGTTTAACGCAGGCCTTTTTATAGGAATGTAGTTTCAAAATATAGTAGATAAATATATTTCCTTATAGATAAATATTTCCTTTCCTCTAAACTGGTAAAATGTTTTGTGACCATCAGGTTGGATGATCAAAAATCATGCTGATCACAGAAATTCCATAATGACTTTATCATTAATGACTGCCTTTGGGTCTTTTAGTGTTGTGAAAGGGAGGAGTTGGTATTATGATATGCTTGACCCGGTGGTTCTGCTGCAGGAGCAGGGACTAATGAAGGACCCAGAGTCTCCTGCAGAGGAGATCGATCACCTCAGAGAGGTCCCGATGCATGAGGAGAGGTTCACAGAGCAGCAGGAGTCCCCTGTGGAGGAGACCATTCGACTCAGAGAGATGCAGGTCCTGAAAGAGGGGCTGGTGGATCACCAGGAGTCACCTGAGGAAGAGAGTGCTCACATCAGAGAGTTCCAGGTACAGGACGGGAGGATCGGAGAGGAACTTGGGTCACCTGTGGAGGGGATTGCTTCCCTCAGAGAGATTCCAGTGCTGGGGGACTTCAGTGTGGAGGAACAGGTACAGCCTAAGAGCACATACGGTGTACACACACATGCATGTACATATTGCTGGCTCTCATATTTACAGCCAAATATCTAAATGACTACCACATTAAGAAAGGTAAAAGCACACATTTAAAGAGTACTTTTTTCCTTGGCTGCTTTAGTTGTGTTTTTTGTTTGCATGTTTTTTAAAGCATGCACTCATACTCCCAGTGAGAATCCATCTGTGTTTCTGTAGATGAACCAGTGCAAGGACATCATAGATTTGCAGCCGAGTTTGTCCGTTAAAAGTAAACACGCTTTTGAAACCAAAAGCTTGAATGTTCATAATTAAGTTTATTCAGATTTATCCCGTGTGAGTCACGATGCTCAAAAACGCAGGGTTTTTAAAATCTGAGCTACTTAAATGGGTATTGGAGACACAGCTGTCTCCTCAGCGAGACGTTATGGGCTCGGCAGGTGTTTAGAGAGCGGTAATTCAGCGGCGTTAACACGATCCATGACATCGGAAGCGACTTGCGGCAGACGTTATTCAGTCGTTCCCGCTTTCCCGTCAGTCTGTGAATGCATGCACCTCCAGGAAGCCTACAGAACTTTCTGCCGTTTCTTCTCTAAGCATGCTCCTTCATCAGTCCTCAGGCCTTTTAGCTTGCCCCTATACCTGTGTGTCTCCAGTGACACTTTGGAAAGGGTTGGATTTATACTCTGTTTAAGTCCTGTGAAATTAATTCTGCTCGATAACTACAGCCTCTCCTGCTTCATTCAAAACAGTCATCACTCTTGCTAATAGCATTGTTCAGGCACCAGCTTGGAGCCTTCATTACCTGCCGGGCCAGATGGCAGACTAATCGTTTCATTTACAGCTCTGATATGATGGCCACGATTGTCTTCACGTTCCTAATTTTTATTTTCTATTATGTTTTCTTTTTTCCGAGCGAGCCGTGCGTTTGGGAAACATGACAGGCGTGGCGGTATTTAAGCGTGTAAATCTCCGACGGGTAACGTGATGACGTGCTGGCGTAGCGTCTCGAGGACCCATCGCTCTTTGCTGTCGCAAAGGACAAAGGACGCGATTCCGAAAGAGCTTGGTGTCTAGCGTCAGTGCTCCCCACACCTATTTTTTTTTCCCGAGCTGTGCGAGCCGCCCCATCAGTCAGGATAATGGGACCAGGCCACTTCCACCTTCTGATGCTGTAAGGGGACTTCATAGCTGATGCCCCTTCTTCTGGTGCTTTTGTGTGACAAGAGACTCAGAATGAGATGGCACTTTGTGTACGGATGTCCATACATGATCTCACTCCCCCCCGGTTGTTATAACCAGGTTTGCCTTGTCGTACTTCCTTTTGACTAAAGTGCTGGTTAGCTGATCATTGACATGTTCTCATTGATCAGTCTGTGAGGCAGAGGGGTGAGAGTCTGCCATCTCCATGCTCTTCTGTGCCCGCGCACGTGTAATTGTGTGTGCTCAGGCATGTGTTCACGCGTGTGCAGCAGCTCCGCCAGCCCGACATGGTGCTCACCCCGACGCTCCGTGTAGAGGAAGATGAAGATGAAGAGGGGTCAGTGGCCGACGAGGAAACGGAGAGGTGGATGAGAGAGCACCAGACCAAAGCTGTCATTACCAAAAACAGGCAAGGTTCAATGACCCAGCTGGGGGCGGGGGGGTTGTGACAGGGGATTGGGAGGTCACAGAGGACAAGAAATGATCTGTACAAGGAGAGTACAGATCATCAAAGCTGAGGAACCCCATCTGTCACTCAAATCACTTTTTTTTGCTGGACTGCTAGCATGAAACGCTTGTTTTCCTCTGTGGCCTGATCGAACTCTGACATTTGAGATTGAATATCATCGTCCTTAATCTCCCCTCAGACACTTTTATGGAGACTATATACTTTCAGATGTATGGGGAAAACATATAAAGTAATTGTACATGTGAAGTGACATTTAAAATATCATTGTGTTGCTGTATGTTTACTGTTTGTTTTGGGGGGTGTGTGTGTGTGTGTGTGTGTGTGTGTGTGTGTGTGTGTGTGTGTGTGTGTGTGTGTGTGTGTGTGTGTGTGTGTGTTGCAGCCTGCAGACCCTGTCGTCCACAGTCCTGAGTCTTGATGATGAGACAGAGGGGGAGGCAAGCATGTGGCAGCAGGAGAAGATGATTGACATGGGCTACGAGCTCCCAGCTGACCCGTCCACAGTTGGCAAGCTGGTGACAGGTGGGCGGGGCTACTCCAGCAGAGCGACCAATCAGGACAAGGCTCATCTGATAGACAAGCACTATAAGCAGATATGTCTACAGCTGTAATACATAGGAGGAGGGTCTTAAAGTTGTGCAGCACTGATTTAAAAAAAACAAAAACAAAAAAAAAAACATTTGGCTTGACATACATAAAGTATATTTTGTATTTTTACGATGATAGCTGCTGACTTTCTTTTCTCTGAGAATCCGAGTCTTAGATTCTGGTTCCAGTTGACAAAGACACATTTTCAGGACAGTATCTTAAGTAGGATCAAACTACATGTAATTACAGTCTAATTTACTTTTTTCCACTCCCAGGTTAACAAAACTTTTTATTGGTGTCTGTTGAAGATTTTGGAAGATTGGATTCTCCAGAAAAAGACATAATCTTCTATCTGAATACACGGCTAACCAATCTGAAATTCATTAGTTTCCAGCGATTGTAATTTCCGCTGCTTTTATTTGAATAAATCCGTACAACTTTGAGCTCATGGGCAGTCTTTACAGAAAGCTGAGATAATCCCCCCCATTTTACATTACTGTAAACCCCCTTCCTTGCTTCTCAGACTGTAAAGCTGCCTTGTACATAATGTCTGTCCATGTCGTATTCATAATTTTTGTCCTGGAGGTATTGAGAAATACTTCACTTCCAATGACAAAGCGCTACAGTCTGCTTAATTTTGTCATTGTTTACACGCTTGCAGCAGCCTTCAGGGGTCACGGACATGCGTGTTGTCTGTAGCTCAGCCAGGCATGTTGCCTACCACACCTTACCTTTTTGGACCAGTTCAGCTGACTCTTCGGCATCTAACTGATCTCCCTGCTGCACATCTGTGACCCAGACTGAGTACATTAGATGCCATCCCCTGTTGTGTCATGCCTCCTCCTAGTTACACCAGCAGCAAACTGGACAGGCGAATTTGGGGTAACGATATGGGGTACAGACGTCGGGTATTGACATGCATCCCAACGTTGGGTATTGACTTTTGGGTACCAACCTGCAATACTAACATGAGGTATCAACGTTGGGTATCGATGTGTAATAATGACGTGGGGTGACCAACACATGGTAATGGCATGGGGTATCTATGTATGATACTGACATGGGTTATCAACATGTTGTACTGATGTAGGGTATCGATATGGGGTACCGACGTATGATACTGACGTGGGGTATCGACACGTGGTACTGGCGTAGGGTATCAATGTGGGGTACCGATGTAGGGTATCGATGTGGGGCACCGACGTATGATACTGATGTGGGGTATCGACACGTGGTACCGACGTAGGGTATCGATGTGGGGTATGGATTTGCGAAACTGGGGCATCACTGATTGCAGAAGGGCATCCTTTCGTGTTGTTTTTCCCCCTTCTCTCTGGGTTTATTCTGTGCTGCTCTAAATCTTTCATCCATTTTTCTCGTTCTCTTTCACGTCTGTGTGTAAGCAGTCTCTAAGCAGTCTGTCTGTCTCTCTCTCTCTCTCTCTCTCTCTCTCTCTCTCTCTCTCTCACCCTCTCAGGCCTTTTTTTCCCTTCCACATTTTGTTGTGTTACTTGTAATTGCTTAGTTAATGCAGTTTCACAAAACGATGCATAGTAGAATTCTTGCCACATTTGTGCAGATGGAGGTATTAGCAGAACAATTCAGGTTTAGTGCTCAGCCAACAGTCTTGGGTTATGAGTTCCTCATTAATTCCCCACGGTTTTATCTTCCTCTGTTTTCCATCTCGTGAGTACAGGCTGGTTGTTTGTTTGTTACTCGAACGCTTTTCTGGTTTTGTTTGTGTCTGGCTGTCGTTTACAGTGAAGAGCTCTTTGCCCGAGTCTCCCTCCTCTTCATCACCTTCATCGCAGCCACACCTGCCTGACGGCTCCCACTTCATGTGTGTTTAGAGGCAACGGTAAGAGAGCCTTATTATCCCCCACCTCATGTTTGTCACCAAAATATCTCATGGTGCAGCTGTACTGCAGAGCAACAGCAGTTTTAAAAAAGCACAGATTTAACCCCAACGACCTTGTATGTGGAAGACCCGACTCCACATGTAACGGCAAAAGCTAATTATGTCAGATAATCGTTACAAATAGAGTATGGAACATGAGCTTAACAGCAGTTTGGCGATGTCAAAAACTGTTTCTCATAATTTGTATTGGATGTCACAGCCACCTCTGTTATAGGTTCTCTGTATGCGCTTTAAATGCAGTGCCTGAATTAGAGATGCTCACGGTTTGTGGGGGGCGGGGGGGTTTACTTTATTCTTATGCTGGTCCTGTCTGTCCTGTCTGTCCTGTCCACATTGGAAGCTCTGGCTACGGTCTAGACGGAAACGTCAGTGCTGCTGGATTGGAGGTGCGAGGTTGTGGCCATCCCAGGCTCCCCCAGGACAGGCTGCGTAGGGCGTCCTCTACAGTAACTTCCAGAACTATGCAGCCGGGCACACTTTCTGAGCTCTGGGTCTTAGTGCCTCCATCTTCAAGCCTCCAACTGTGACTTCACCCACAACACGGCAACATGCAAAATACGGGACACACTGCCCTTGTTGTTGTTATTATTACTGCTATTATTATTATTATTACTATTATTGATAATTATATATGATGGATTTTGTTAGGATGTAGAATTGTATATATGGGCAGCAAATGGCATTTCACCGGAAGCGTCATTCCAGGGTCTAACGCGTGCCCTCCACGACACATACAGAATCTCACATTCAGGCCACGCCTCTTTACTTTAGCCAATCAGCAATATGAACATCCTGTTTTCTATTTAATGTTTTTCTTTCTACTTCGGTCAGTGTTGCTTCTCAGTTTGTTTCACTCTGTAACTGAGCTTTTATTTCATGCGTTTTGCTTTTTTTAAAGAGACATCTTGTTTTTGTAATCCATTGTACAGACCATCTTCGTTTTTTATATATTAAAAGTATATATATATATATAAATATATAGCTGATTTATAATGGAACAAGGTGCCACTTTACTGATGCAGACGGACAGATTTTGTAATGTTATTTATATGTGGGAGAGTTTGATGTGCCTGGCACACTGTAGCCAGTGTGTGTGAATGTCATGAGCTGTCAGTCTGCTCCTCTGCTACTTACGTTGCTGGGATACATTGTAACATCGATAAAGATACTTCCTTAAGATCCAGTTTAGCTCAGTCTTCTGGAGTTTTTCGAGTGTCATGAAATTAAAGAAGAGTACAGCACGTTTTTTTTTTTTTTTTTTTTAAAAAGCAATAAGCAGGGTTTTTTTGTAATCCAGGACTTTGGTTTTGTGTGCATAATGTAATGTAGATCATTGTGTATATAATGTACACCATAAAGATGACAGAGCTGATATAACTATAAGAGGCTTCTTATTAGATTGCATATGCAAATGTTCATATCTCATCTGTTTTATATCATGTTAAATAAATGTTGATATTCTTACTCTCTGACGCATTGCAAATTACTCTGTTCAGAGGGTTTGTTGCTGAACAGGTAAAAGTACTTTTGCCAACGCTGAATTTTGCACATTGTGAGGGGAGGCACTGTTTCACACGTTAACTGATGCACAAGGCTCATCCTAAAACGCAGGCCCTGCTAAGGTCATGTGACTTAAGAGATAATGTGTTTATAATACTGGGTGAGCACACTGTGCATTGACTGAGTGTGATTACACTGAAGCTTAGCAGCTGTTGCTTTGTGTTTAATTAAGTTCATCTGGCTGTGGTGGGTTGGCGCCCCGCCCTGGGTGTCCCCTGCCCTGCGCCCTATGTGCTCTGGGATGGGCTCCAGGCTT